>JAJJKW010001712.1:0-38762 GCA_023805745.1 Isotricha sp. YL-2021b | reverse complement strand
ATATGAGGATATCGGCTTTTCCGACAACAATCGTATATCGGCAAAAAGAAACGGCAAATGGGGTGTTGTCGATAAATTTAACAAGGTTGTGATTGATTTTAAATTTGACGAACTGCCATATCAGTTTATAGGAAACAGAGACTGCGGCTCAACCTTTGCAAGAATCGGCGATAAATACGGCATCATAGACGTTTATGGAGAAACGCTTTTTGATTTTGTCTGTGATGAATGTGATTATGCCGATGATTACGGAAAATGGTACAAATTAAAAAAAGATGGCAAATGGGCTTTGTATTCCTGCGAAAAGAACTGTTTTGTATCACCGTTTATGTATGACAAAATTGATTATTACGAAAGAGGTCTTTTCAAAGTAACCGTCAGGGAGCATACCACCTATATTGACAGAGAAAACCGTCCGGATTGCAGATGAAAGCATTGAATGTATTGATATGCTTTATGGCTCTAATTTTATAAAATTTGTCAAAGACGGTAAATACGGCATTATGAATACGGACGGTAAAATTATTATTCCAGCCAAATACGATGACGAATTTCACATGTATTCCGAGGGTATGTTTGTTATGCGGAAGAAATGCCATAGCGAGTATTTGATGGATATAAACGAAAATATTATTATTCCCGATGACGGTACAGACTACTTTTTCGGCTCGTTTTCCGACGGTTTGATTGCCTCATACAGCAACGGTTATTACAACAAAAAAGGTGAAAAACTCGAATTGCAGTTTAAGTTGTAGCCGTTTAGTCGTCAAAGAAATATTTTAGTTTTACATTGTAAAATTCGGGAAATTTATAGTTTATTAAATCAATAAAAAAGAGTATCGTATTTTAATAAAAGGAGATTTTAAAATGAAAAAGCAAATGAATATTTTTATTCCATATGACAAAAACAACGAACATCATGAGGACCATCTTACAAGAGGATTTTTGCTATTATTAAAATATTCCCCATCAATATTTTATATGTTTTATGATTATGTAAAAGAACAGTTTGATAATCAGAAAAAACAAAAAAATTCATCTGAAGAATTAGAAAGTGTTTACTCAACAGAGTTAAATTATTCTCTGAATACGCAAATCGGTTGTACAAAAGCAAAAGAATTATTAAATTCCAAAATACTTTCAATTCTTATTACAGATAAAAACTTACAAATTGGGAAAAACATACAATGTTCAGACAGAACCGCAATATATGACGGAGTAATATCATTAAATGATGAATGGACATTTATCATAGAAAATAAACCTAATTGTAAAAATGTATGGGAAAACCAATTAGATATCGGTCTTATTCTCGGAAATGAAATTACGGAAAAAAATTATTTTTTGGTAAATTTTCCTGTGGTTTTAACTTGGCGGGAAATCTTTAAACGTCTTGATAATATAAAATGTAATGATACTGAAAAAATAATGATAAAAGATTTTAAAGCATTTGTTTTTGAAAATTATCCGACATTATTCCCTTACGATACATTCAGACAATGCGGAAAAAACAGAGAACTGCTTGATTTAAAAATTGAAAGATTGCTAAAATCAATAGTCAATGATGAAGAACACGTTCAATATCATAATAATTGGGCAAATAAAATAATTTTAAATGAAGCGTGTATAAATCAAGTTGATTATAAACCGTTGCCGGAACACGACTGTATTGCCATTTATTTTTCATTCGGCTCAAATATTCCTAAATCAAAAGCGTTATTTTCAAATATAGATATTGAAAAATTATATTCTTTAAAAGGTTATGATATCAGATTATTTGTAGGAATAAAAGATACTCACGGCAGAACGGTATATACAATCCCCTGTGTCGAAAACAAAGAAAAGGAATTTATAACTTTTTGGCAAAATAATTTATCATTACTAAAAGAAAGACCAATCGACGATTTTTGGCAAATTCAAAACGATTTTAATACATTTGATTTTCTGGAAAAAATGGATTTGGAAGAAATAAAAAATAAAATCGGAAACAGAAGTGTTATAAGAGTCAATGTCGGAATTGACATAGAATACAATCTGAAATTTGAAGAAATTTATAAATTAGAAGCAAACAATAATTTAACAGACAAAATTATAAAAATAACAAGAAATTGTCTGCAAATAGCAAATCAGGATACAATATTCAATCAGATTATCAGTCAATAGTTCGTTATTAATAAAATTCAATGAAAATCAAAAAACATCTCTTAATGAGATGTTTTTCTTTCGGAACTGTGCTTATATAACCTTTTCAGGAAACATTTGTAGTCCTATAGCACCCTTAAATGTTTTACATATTGCAGGTGAGCCGGACTTTCACCGGGTAAACGATATTCATCGCCCACATGATTACCCTGTCGAGGTGGGGGATATGTTAAACATATCTATTAATATTAGAAATCATTTTCAGAATTTAACAGAAAATAACGCAAGTTTGCTCTATATTGCAAAAAAATTAGCAATTTATAAATTAATTTATTTATCTTTTGAATACGTAAGAATAAATTTTATCAAAAAATGTATAATTGTAATAATTATTATCAGAAGGTCTTTTTAGTAAGTATCTGTGTTTTAAAAGATGATTTTTGCAGAAAAGAGAAAATTTTTCGTCACTGTATATTTCAGTATATTTTGGAGCATTATAAAGCATATTATCATAAACCATAAAATCTTTTCTCACAAGAACATAATCTGCACCGCCCGAAAGGTTTAATGTCTTTTTCCAGTTGTCTGTCGGAATATAAAAATCATCACCCAAACTGACCGACCAGTCATAATAAACTTCTTCATATCTTCCGTCAATATAAATCAACATCTGTGGATACAATTTATAGGCAAGATAACTTCCCAAGCCAAATTCATTAAGCAATTTTCCGGTTAAGTTATTGTTTTTTATAAATTCAACTGCTTTATATGGGTAATAATCCGTATTTTTTATTTTAAAATCGTTATTAATCAGAGATAAAGCGGAAACAGATAATATAAACAGATAAATTACTACTTCTTTAGCATTTGTAAAATTAACACTATATGTTGTTTTGGAAATTTTGGAAAATATAAAATTAATAAAAGCATAGAATTCATGATAGAAAAATGCAGCACCGCAGATAATAACAAAGGGTGATTGTTTTATATACAATAAACCTAATATTGTAACGATATAAACCACAATATATTTTGTAAAATCAATTTTGTTTTTAATATTTTTTATCAGTGTTGAAACCGTCATTATAATTGTTCCCAAAACAAAGATTTTTACGGGTAATAAAGTATAAAAACCTGTTGAAAACAGAGAATTCCATTCGTTAATACCTGTTCTTTTCATTGTTGTTGCAAAGAAAAGGAAGTATATATAGTCCAAACCGTAAGGATTTATGAAAAATGTCAAACAGCAAAATATTGCAGTTAAGATATATTTTTTAAACGGCTTTTTATTAAGAGCTTCACCGAAAGCGTACATTAAAAGCAGACCGATACCCGAAACACAGCCGCCATGTGCATTACACCAAAAAAGCATAATAAGGGGAAGAAGTATCAGAAGTTTATCCTTCTGCTGTTTTCTTACGAGTTCAAGAATATAAAGATAAACGGAAAAAAACAGAAAAGTAAAAAAATGGCATCTTATACCGTTTATCCAAAGTATCTGTAAGCCGTAAACCGTCATTATAAAGAATAAAATATTGTATATTTTTGTTGTTTTGTTTTCCTGCAAATCTGCAATTTTAGAAATAAAAAAAAGAATTCCAAAAATCATTAATGATTTTAAAACTATTTGACCGGAATATCCGAATAATTTCTGAACAAAAGCAAAAACAACACCGGAACCCCATTCATGGTCAATCCAAATATGAGTCGGTATGTAGGAAAAGGGGTCAAAATACAGAACTCTGCCTGTCTGAAGTACGGCATCTCCATGCATAACCCTTGCCCAGAAATCCATATCAACATTATTAAAAGTAAGCGACAGGGAAAAAATAAACAAGAACAAAACCGTATAAAAAATATAATTTTCAGCTTTTATCATTATAAAAATCTTTCCTGAATAATTTTATCAGAAAAAATTTAAAATATAAAAATAAACAATAAAAAAGCCTTAACTGATGTTAAGGCTTTTTGTATCACAAAAATACGATTAGTCGTCTGCATGACCTGCTGTTCCGAGAACATCAACCATTTTGTGTTTAACCATTTCTTTGACTGCTGTTCTGCCGGGTCCGAGGTATTCTCTCGGGTCAAATTTTTCAGGGTGCTCAATATAGAATTCTCTGATAGTTGCTGTCATTGCAAGTCTTAAATCCGTATCAATGTTGATTTTTGCAACACCGTGTTTTGATGCGTAATTCAGCATATCTTCGGGAACACCTTGTGCATCGGGTAAGTTACCACCGTATTTGTTGCATTTTTCAACAAATTCTTTGGGTACCGATGATGAACCGTGAAGAACGATAGGATAATCATATCCTACAACATCATTGATAGCTTTTTTGCAAGCTGCAAGTCTGTCAAAGTCTAATTTTGCCTGTCCTTTGAATTTGTATGCACCATGTGAAGTTCCTATTGCGATAGCAAGTGAATCACAGCCTGATTCTTTAACAAATCTTGCTGCTTCTTCGGGGTCTGTATAAGTTGAATCAGCTGCTTTAACTTTTACGTCATCTTCTACACCGGCAAGTTTTCCGAGTTCTGCTTCAACAGAAACACCGTGTGCATGTGCGTATTCAACAACTTTCTTTGTAACTGCGATGTTTTCTTCAAGCGGGAATCTTGAACCGTCAATCATAACAGATGAGAAACCGCCGTCAATACAAGCCTTACAAATTTCAAAATCCGCACCGTGGTCTAAGTGAAGTGCTATCGGAACAGTAGTTGTTGCAAGTGCTGCTTCAACCAGTTTGATTAAATAAGTTTGGTTAGCATATTTTCTTGCACCTGCAGAAACCTGAAGGATAATCGGTGAGCGTGTTTCTTCAGCCGCTTCCGCAATACCCTGTAAAATTTCCATATTGTTTACGTTGTAAGCACCGATGGCATATCCGCCTTTGAGTGCTTTTCTGAACATTTCTTCAGTTCCTACCAATTTTCTTTCGCTCATGTGTTTTTCTCCATGTCTGACACTGTTACAAAATTTAAGTTACTACAAAAACATATTCGTTACAAGTTCGGATAAAGGTTAAATTATTCTGATATTTCAGTTAATAATTATTAATAATACCGCAATATGTATTGAAATAACTGCAAAAATAAGTTATAATCTTTATACAAAAAATGGAGAAAGTGTTTTATGCAAATAGGTGTAAATAATTTAAAAATCAGCAGTATTAATCAGCCCGAAAAGAAAGTGAAGACGACGGTTGAAAATTCAGAAACCGAAAAAGCCGTTTTGTCTGAAAAATCAAAAGTAAACGGTTCTCTTGCGGCAGCTGTTTTGGGAATTAAACAATATACACCCAAGCAGAATAACAAAATTGACAACAAAGAATTTGTCAGCAATTTGTCTTTTGCGGAAAATTTAAAACCCGAAGATAAAGAAAACCTGACAAAACTTTTGGACAAGAATAACGAAGAAACACCTTATTTTAAAAAACTTATAGATTTTGCGGAACAGAAAAAAGTAACTTCAAGGACAATGAACTATCTCTGTGAGAACGGAGTTGTCAGCGACCTTGTCAAAAATGATATAGATATTTATTACGATAAAGTAATCGGTAAGGGTATGTCCGAAAAAGATGCTTTTATCCCTGAATGCGCTTCCGAGGAAGAAGGGAAAAAACTTACAAAAACAGGTGATTTGTTCAGGGTAAAAGGACAGGAAAATGTTTATATAAAATCAGATGATGAAAATTCAAAACAGCTTAAACTGGACGCAGATACCTGTCTGAAACTTTTTCCGCCCGTTGAAAGATATTCGGCATGTCAGGGCAAAACCGGAAACTGCTATTTTATAGCATCTGTAAACGCTTTAATGAGCAACCCGAATACAAGAGAAATTATATACAGCTGTTATAAGCAAAACGGAAACGATATTTCAGTTACTTTGCCGGGAAAAGAAAACACTTTGCAGTCAGTCAGCTTTGAAAACGGCGAACTTCCGAAAAATGCAAACAAAAAATATTATTCAAGCGGACCTGTCGGAATGCAGCTTCTTGAAGGTGCTTACGGCTCGGAGCTTAAAGCAACAAAAGAAAAAGAATACAGCAAAGAAATGTTCAAACAAATCTGCTCTTTCAAGAACAAACTTGACTACATTGATTATAAAGTAAATATCAGACACGAAGATGACAAGTCATTAATAGAAGAACAAAAAAGGATAGAAAAAGACCTTGCTCAATGGCAAAAAATCAAAGAAGAAACGGAACAGGATTTTAAAAATCCGAATACGAACAAAGTTCTTGTTTCTGACCCGTACGGCGGATTTATTTACGGAGAATACGGTCCTGTTTACGACACTCTGACAGGTTATAATTCAAGAATTGAAGATTTTTATCTCGGAGCACAGGGAGGTATTACAGGTATCCTGCTCACAAAACTGGGTGTTAAATCAGATTTGCTTTCTATGAAACATAACGAATCCGAAATTGAAAAAGTGTTAACATCTGAAAATCCTGACGATTACATAATTCTTGCAGGTACAAATTCTTCAGAAGACGGAAAAACTGAATCACCTGTTGCGCTTTCATACAGTATTTATTCGGCTCACGAATATTCAATTATACCTTTTGACGATAAAAACGGAAAAAGAATGTTTAAAGTTACAAATCCTTGGAACGGCTCACACCCTGCCGTTATGGGACTTGATAAAATCAAAGAATACTTTGACGATTTTACAATCGCACAAGTCAAAAAATAACAGAATTACAGATTTTTAGATAAATTAAAAACAGATTATTTTATAATCTGTTTTTTTATACAAAAATTAATTCAGAAAAATTTTAAACTAATTTTATAAAATGCTTGCAAAAAAGATTTTATAAAGTAAAATAATTATACAAATGTTTTTTTTCGGCGACTTGGCCAAGTGGTAAGGCAGAAGCCTGCAAAGCTTTTATCCCCCGGTTCGAATCCGGGAGTCGCCTTTTTAAAAGAAATTTAAGGATATATAAAGAAAGACAATATTAAATATTGTCTTTCTTGTTTTAATTCACAGGTATTAAACATATTAATAATACTAATAATTTATTGCGTTTTCGCTGATGACCTTACAGGCACAGTCCCAACCCACTGTAACACCTTTGACACAGGCATTCGCATTATCGCAACCTGTTGGTTTCAGTCCGTTTTCAGTAAGTATAAATCCAAAACCGTCATAGCCTATGTAGTTTGGACCTTTAGCACCGTTTACATCAACCAGAAAACTCGCACAGACACCGCCGGAGCAATCTGTATTAACTCCCGATGTACTTATCATAACTTCTGTACCGTCTGACAATATAAACGCATATTTTGAACTTGTTGCATCATAAGAAGCAACAGTACCGTTAAAACGTTTATGGGGTCCCTGAAAACAGCCAGCCGAACCTAATCCGCAGTCTTTAACTTTCCCCAGATATTTTTTATACATATTATAAACTGCTTCGGGAGATGTTGCCCAACCGCCCATATCAGCTCTCGGCAAACCTTCTTCCGTAATAATTTTATTTGTCGCCTGAGCCATTGTTGAATATGCTTTTTTCAATCTTGTAACAAGTTCCTGTTTATCCGTTTTGTTAATTAATGTCGGAATTGTCATTGCGGCTATTACACCAATTATAACTAACGTAATTAGTACTTCTGCAAGAGTAAAACCTCTAAAACCTTTTAAATTAACCTTCTGAGGCGCCCCCCTCCCACGAAGGGTTGTAATTAAAGTATTTACAGTCATTTTTATATCCTTTCTTTCTTTTATTTTTTCAAAAAGTTCTCTCATTGTCAACAAGTCTTTGAACTTTAACAATCAGATAAGCTGATAATTAAAGAAATGATAAAATTTGTTATTGTGAATAAGAATGAAAACAAAAAGAAATTAATAAATTCAGTTTTTAAAGCAAAAAAATTCCGCCTGAGCGGAATTTTGGCTGGGGCGGAAGGATTCGAACCTCCGAGATGGCTGGACCAAAACCAGCTGCCTTACCACTTGGCGACGCCCCAATATTTATTTGTACCTATATTTTAAATTTAACAAAATTAATTGTCAACTAAAATTTAATAATATGTTATTGCAACTCCGTACGCAACTGCACAAATCTTGTCGGGCTCAAGCAAATTCGGAGATTTTATAACCGATGTCTGAACTCTTGTATTAACAATAAGATTTGCATGTTTTGCCGAACGTTTCATATTGAAAACTGCCTGTTTGGCAACTTTTCTCATTTGTTTTTTATACGGATTATTATTGAAAAATGTATCCCATTTTGCCATAAGAGCACTTCTGAGCGGCTGTTCCATTATAGCAGAACCTGTTACGGATTCGGAATATTTTATTGAATTATTTTTTGTAAGAAAATGAGGTTCCGTTGAAATTATAGGCATACCTGACAACGGATTTGCCATTTCAAACTGTCTTTCCTTTTCTGCGTGATCATGTGCTTTCTTCATCATAATTCCGGAAACAGCTATTATTAAAAATATCCCGATAAAAATTAATAAATCCATGTTTCTACCAACATGTATATAATAGTCCAAAATCACATGTTTGTTAAATTTTTGAATTTAATATTGTTAATAAATCTCTTAATTTCAGCAATTACGGCAAATTTTAAATTTTTATAAAATTTACACTTTTTAACTCTTATCTTAATTTTATTTTGATATAATTACTTAAACAGGGTTATTTTATGAATGAATTTATAAAAAAACATAATGAATTTTTTACATTTACGGCATTATTTGTAATATTTTACCTGATATTTTTCTTCGGAACAGGTTCTTATCCGCTTATGGATATTGATGAAACAAGGTATGCTTCAATGGCACATGACATGTTCCGTACGGGAGATTACATGACACTTTATTTAAACGGTGAATACTTCTTTGAAAAACCTCCGCTTTACTTTTGGTTTGAATGTTTATCCTTCGCCCTGTTCGGTAAAGTTAACGAATTTACGGTAAGATTTCCCGTTTCAGTGATGGGTTTTTTAAGTTCCTTTCTTGTTTATTTTGTCGGTAAAAAAGTTATTTCAAAGGAATTCGGGATTATTTCCGCTTTAATTCTTGCAACATCTGCCGAATTTTTTATATTGTCAAAATTTGCAATTTTGGATATTGTTCTCTGCTTTTGCACAACTTTTTCGGTATTTTTCGGTTTTATGACTCTCTTTTGTGAGGAAAGAAGAAGAAAATATTTCTGGTGGCTTTTTTATCTTTTTTCGGGACTTGCAGTACTTGCAAAAGGTATTCCGGGATTTGTTATTCCGTTCGGAACAATGTTTTTTTCATACATTGTTTCAAAAAAATTTAAAGAACTTTTCAAACCTGTATTTTTTATTCCGGGGACAATAATTTTTTTATGTACGGTTCTGCCATGGCATATTCTGATGTTAAAAACACATGACCCGTTATTTTTTAACGAATACATAATGAAACACCATCTTGCAAGATTTACGACTTCAGCGGAACTCGGCAGAAAACAGCCTTTTTACTTCTTTATATTAACAATTTTGGGCGGATTTTTTCCATGGACACTTCCCGCCATAGCTTCTTGTAAAATATGGCTCGGAAAAATATTCGGATTTTTTAAAAACGGATTTGATTTTGAAAATTGCGGCAATTACGGAAAATTTTTAATTTTAAACGGTATAGCCGCTGTTTTGATACTTCTGTTTTTCTCCTCATCAAGCACAAAACTTGTTACATATATTCTTCCGATTTATCCGTTTTTGGCATGTCTTGCCGCTCCGATTTTTCTCTGTGAAAACGGTAATGAATATAACAAACCTGTCAGAATAACGGAAATAATACTTGGTTCCGTCTTTTTGGCGGCAGGATTAATTGTTCCGACAGTAAGATATCTGACAAATGTTCTGAACAAAATTCCTTCCGACAATTTTATTATTACATTTTTCATTGTTGTCGGATTATTTTTAATTATCAAAAAGAAACTTTCCAAAATTGTTTCATTTGTAATTTTAACGATCGGGTTATCGGCATTCGGCATTCCTTACGGATTTAACGTTGATTATTCGTTCGGTCAGAACGATTTGATAAATTATGCAAAATTAGCAAAATTTAATAATCTTCAGCTTGCATCATTCGGTTTCGGCAAAAGATATTCTCTGAATTATTATTACGGAAAACACGTTATTTATGAAACTTTGCCGATTTATGCAAACTTAAAATTTTTGTTAAAAGATAAAAATACAGTTGTAGTCATTAAAAACAAAGATTTTAAAGAAATAAAGCAAAATGCTGATTTTCAGATAATAGAAAAAGGTGTAAAATATACTCTTATAAAAGGTAAAAATCATGGGAATGAAAGTAAAAGTTATAGTAAACGCAGACGATTTCGGAATGTCAGAAACCGTAAATGAAGCTGTCTTTGAAGGCTTTAAAAACGGAATAATCAATTCTGTATCAATAATGGCAAATATGCCTGCATTTTTTGGTGCTGTTGAAAAAATTCCTTTTATGTCTGATACAGGAATTGGTGTACATCTGAACATTGTTGAAGGCAAATCTCTGACAAACTGTCCCTCTTTATGTGACTGTAACGGTAATTTTAATTTATCGTTTGCTCAGATTATGCAAAAATCACTCTCAAAAGACTTTTTAAAGGAAGTTGAAAACGAATTCAGAGCTCAGATTGAAAAAGTTAAGCAATTTGCAAATCCGGACAATCTTGATTCGCATGTGCATGTTCATGCAATACCGCCGATTTTTAACATTGTCTGCAAACTTGCTAAAGAATACAAAATAGCTTTTGTAAGAACTCAATTTGAAAATTTGTATATTACCCCGGGGCATAAAGAAAATTTCACAAAAAAACACTATATAAATTTTGCAAAAGTATTTATTTTGAATACTTTCACTCTAATCAACAGACCACAACTTAAAAAATATGGTTTGAAAACAAATGATTTCGTTCTGGGAGTCGGCTATACAGGAATGATGAATGAACAGACGATAGATTTCGGTCTTAAATGTCATGAAAGAAAAACCTGTATCATAGAAATAATATGTCACCCTGACAAAGATGAAAAAAGAAAGTCAAATTATACGGAATATCAGACAGTTTTGAGCAGAAAACTGAAAAATATGATTTTCTATTACAAGCCGACAGTATTTGCAAAATTATAATTCAAAACAATAATAAACTTTACGGATTAATAATTAATAGCGCCTTCTCTTAGGACTTTGCAGGCACAGCCCCAGCCTTTTGTGTTTTTTGCACAGCCGCCGTCATACTCGCAGCCTGCGGGGAAAAGTCCGTCTGCTTTCAGAGCAAGGTGAAAAGTATCCTTTCCGACAGTATTTGGTCCTTTTGAACCGTTTACATCAACCATAATAAACTGACAGACATTTTCTGAACCGTTGGCTTTTTTTGAACAGTTATCACTAAAATCACCGTTACCGATTGCCAGTTTCGTTCCGTCTGCCAATACGAGAGCTTTGGCACTTGTAACGGTTAGGACAGTGTTATCCATTCTTAAATATTGTCCGAAACACTGATTGTTATTTGTTCCGCAGTCCTGTGCCTTACTTAAATATTTTTTATACATTTCGTAAATTGCATCGGGTGATGTTGCCCAGCCGCCGATTGAAGCATTTGGATTTCCTTCATCTGCAATAATTTTATTTGTTGCCTGAGACATTGTTGAATAAGCTTTTTTAAGTCTTGACGAATATTCCTGATTATTTGTTTTATTGATTAATGTCGGAATGGTCATTGAGGCAATAACTCCGACAATAACAAGTGTTATAAGCACTTCTGCAAGAGTAAAACCGCTAAAACCTTTTAAATTAACCTTTTTGAGAAACCCTCCCGAAACCATTGGAAATAAACTGTTTACAGTCATTTTTATCTCCTTCTGTCAATTATATATTTTTTATTATGATTATAACCATTTTACCACTTCATTGCAACAATTTTTGAATTATTAAATAAATTTGTTTGAATGAGTACACTCGGGCAGCACGTACTCATGATATAATTTGTAAAATAATTGGTAGTATAAGAAATACAAAATAGGCTTGATTGCTTTTTAGTTATTGAGTTTTTAGCTTTTGGCGAAGTTTGAGAAATTATATCAAAAATACCAATTAACTACTATTCATTTTCTGTTAATTTAAAGCCGTTTTAAAGCCCGTACAGCCGTAAATTACACCACGTTTAAATTTTGATACTCTTTACTTTTTTGATACAAAGGTGTTGCGTCAAAGGTGTTACATTAAAAAAGGTGTTGTGACAGTTTTAATCAAAAAAGAATCGCTTGATAAATTCGTTGATACTTTAGTCGGTCGTCCTGTTGTTATTCGTCATCAGGAAGTAACAAATGATAACATCAAAAAGGTAGATGTTGGCAGAGTTGCTAACGTTTGGTTTGATGAAAAAGACGGTTGATATTGGTGCGACGGAGTTATAACGGACGATAAAGCCCTGAACCTTATAAATAGCGGCTGGAGTGTATCTTGCAGTTATAACGTAACATTGTTAGACGATAAAGGCGGAATGGAAAACAACATACCTTATGATATGGAGTTTTTAGACGGAGTATTCACACATTTGGCACTTGTTGACAATCCACGTTATGAAAGAGCAATGGTTGTTTTAAACTCAAAGACGGAAAGAAAAGATAACATTTCAGACGTATTCTTTGAGGCACTTGCAGAGGTTATTGTTGAAAACGGCTTGGGGGAGTAGTTAATGCCAAGAGAAAATTTGAATACGGTAAAATTATTCAAAAAGACGGAAAACAGTATGTATGGCTGACAAATAAATGGGGCAATCCTTATTTACAGGAGGTTGAAACCCGAAACGATTTATATTATATTAAGGACACAGACCGCTTATATATGTTATCAGCTGAATATCATACGGTTATGGGAAAACTTAAACCTCAAAACCTCAATAAAGAGCAGTTGGAAAGTGAAGAATTTACAATTGAAATAGGCGATTTTATCTATACCGTAAAGAATACAGATAGCGGTTGTAACGTTACTGATAGGAAGAATAAAAAATGACGATTACAAATGAAGATGTAAACAGATTAGCGAAACTACCTTACGGTGATGTAATTGTTGATTTGTTAAAACCCATTTTTGATAATAATGAGTTCATATATTCGGCTTTGTTATATTGTGAAACTCCCGAAGAAAGACAAAAACTTATAAACGAAATTAGAACTAAAAACCTTACAAAATATGGCGAGGTTATTCACGCAATAAGCGAAATAAGAAAAGGAAATATTTAATATTTCGTGTTATTCTTTATCTATGGATAAAGATAAAACAAAAGAATTTATATCTTATTTAAACATTTTTTCAAAACTAACGATTGTAACACCGATTGACATTTTAGTTATTATTATGATTGCTTTATTTTTAATAGGGTTAGTCATTGATACAATGATTACACATACTTTTCCTGCTTATACTTTAATAGCGGGTATAATTATTATTACTGTTTCATATTGCAAAATTTCATTAAAAATAAAAGAAATTTTAAAAACAAAACAAAATAAAAAAGAAGATGAAAAACTTTTTAATGAAATTTATCATCAAAAAGAACCCATATTTGAACTTTTTGAAGAAAAAGAAATACAATTATTAAAAAGATTTATTGCCGAAAATAGATTGTATATTGTAGGTTCTTTTCAAGAAGCTAATTTATGTATGGGTATTGCGAATAAAAGTATTGACATTTTTCCTATTCATACTATACCGCAAACAAATAACTCGCCCAAGAGTATAATAAAAATTTCACAACAGGATTTTAATTTATTAAAAAAATTTTTTGAAAAACAAAAGACTAAAACTTTTTAAACCCTTTTATAAATTTAAAAATTAGTATTTAAACAATAACCGACACACACAGAGGGGCAAAACCCCTCTATTTTTAATGCAAAAATCCTACAAACAGATAAACAAAACATTTAATGTATTTAAATTCTTTTGCCAGTTTTGTGCCTGTTCTTGTAAGTATAATTGAAGCTCAACATTTGTCTAATATGTATTGAACCTTAATACTGTAGCAAAATTTTTTTGAATACATTTTTATAAGCAATTTATTTAAAAAAATTTTTATGATAAATTTTAATAAAACATATATTAAATTTTCAGGAGGAAGAATGAAAAAAATCGGTATTAAACTTTTAATTACGGCATTTGTATTAAACTGCACTTTACTTTCGGGACATGCGTTTGCACCGAATGACAAAGAATACAAACAGGCACTTATAAAATCAAGCGGACACCCCGAATACACAATGAAAAATATGAAGTCAGTTATGGGGGAAAAAGAACTGACTTACGTTATTAAAAAGTATGATAAACACCCCGAAAAATATCAGTCGGATTTATACGAAAAAGGAGATATGGAAGGGGTTAAAAAACTTACATACAGAGCAGGACTTCATTCTCACACAACATTTTCAGACGGTTCTCTGACTCCCGAAGAAACATTAAATCAGGCTGCCGAATATGCGAATAAAGTAAAGGCAAAACACCCGTTTGAAAAATACCCGATGATTATAGCAATTACAGACCATTTTAATACTTTGGGCTGCCAACAAGCTATTGATATTATTCAGAAAAACCCCGAAAAATACAAAAACGTAAAACTTGTAATAGGTATGGAAACAGAAGCATATCTCAAATTACCTTCGCAGAAAACAAGAAGACAAATCCACTTGCTTACATGGGGTATTAACCCTTATGAATGGCCTTATGATGATATGAATTTTAAAGATGCAATGGCTCAGTTCGGAAAAGAATACAAAGAACTCAATTTTCTTCCCGACTACAAAGATTTCATTAAAAGAATTCATACAATGAAATACGGTATCGTGGGGATTGCGCACCCGTTAAGATATTTTGACAAAGATGAAACGATTGATGCGGTTATAAATGAACTTTTTGACGAATATGCTTCTCTTAAAGATGATAAAGTTCTTTTTACCGAAGGTTATTATCAGCCTTACAGATTTAATACAGACAAAGATTTGTATAACAGAACTGCCGAAAAAGCACGTCAGAAAGGTATTATCAGAACAGGTTCTCAGGATACACACGGCAAATCTATATTCAGAAATTAATTCTGACTATATCAGATATAATTTTTTACAAAAGAGCCGTAAGGCTCTTTTTTTATATAATAAATTTTTGTAAATCTTAAAAGCAAAAAACGTTTAATTTTCAGTAAAAAATATTATGTATGTTATCATTATTCTGTTAACATATAAAGAAAGCAGGGTCAAATGCTGTGGAAGTTTTATAAAAAAGTTGCTGCTCCGAAAAATGTAATTTTCATTATAATCAGTATATTATTTCTGATATTTCTGTTTAATATTCCGGATATAGCACTTGTATTTTTCGCATCTTTTGTAATTGCAAATTCACTTAATCCGATGGTTGACAAAATTGTTGATAAACATAATTTATCAAGAAAAACAGCATCTATGCTTGTTCTTTCGGCAACATTTGCGGTTATTTTGGGATTTCTTATTCCCGTTATAATTTTATCAGGTCAGGAAATTAAATCTTTTGCCGTATCATTTCCGGAATATATTGATTTAATTGACGACAGACTTATTGCTAATTTCCCGTTTCTGAAAGATTTATTCATGAAACCTGTTGATATGAACAATTTGTTTACGGCTTTATCGGGATACGCCTCACAATATCTTGATAATGTAGTGGATATCGGAAAAAATGTCGGCTCAGCAATAGTATATATGATAATTTCAGTAATGTTTATCTTTTTCTTTATGGCTGACAAATCAACAATAAAAGAAACATGTTTAAAACTCTTTCCGTCCCAGATGAGAAAAAGAACAGGAGAAATTTACGATATTATAGCCCACAGAATCGGCGGTTACGTTGCCGCACAGATTTTAACAATGTCAAGTGTCGGCATTGTTATGGGCATAGGCTTAACAATTATCGGTGTAAAATACGCACTTTTGCTTGCTCTGATTGCAACCGTACTTGATATTGTTCCTGTCATCGGTCCCGGAATTGCAATTGTTATTTGCTGTGTTACAACTTATGAATTCGGAACAAATATCCTGATTGCCGTAATTGTTATTTTTGCTTTAGCAACAATTATTGAAAACCAGTTTGTAAGACCTTATGTTTTCGGGAAATTCATGGATATTCACCCGATAATCATTTATTTATTCCTGTTTATTTCCGCAAAATTTCTTGGAGTTCTCGGAGTTGTTTTTGCTCCTGCAATTGCCGCAACAGTTTGCGTTTTAATTCAGGAATTATATATGAAAAGTCTTGAATAAATTTTTATAAAATTTTAATATCTCAAAAATTCATCTATGATATAATTTTTTCGTAAGAAATTTATGAGGAGATTTATTATATGAATGATTATCTTAAAAAAGTTTTAGATGAAATGAAAGTCAAAAATGCTTCCGAACCCGAATATATTCAGGCTGCAGACGAAGTTTTGACAACAATTGAAGCTGTTATCGACAAACACCCCGAATACGAAAATATGGCACTTCTTGAAAGAATGCTTGAACCTGAAAGAGTTATTCTTTTCAGAGTTCCGTGGGTTGATGATAACGGCAAAACTCAGGTTAACAGGGGTTACAGAGTTCAGCACAGTTCTTTAATCGGACCCTACAAAGGCGGTCTGAGATTTCACCCGACCGTTAATTTAAGCGTTATGAAATTCCTTGCGTTTGAACAGATATTCAAAAACGCCCTGACAGGACTTCCCATTGGCGGCGGCAAGGGCGGTTCCGATTTTGACCCCAAAGGAAAATCAGATAACGAAATTATGAGATTCTGCCAAAGTTTCATGACCGAACTTTACAGACATATCGGACAGGACGTTGACGTTCCCGCAGGTGATATCGGTGTCGGCGGCAGAGAAATCGGTTATCTTTTCGGTCAATTCAAAAGAATAAGAAATGCCTACGAAGGCGGCGTTTTAACAGGAAAAGGCGTCGGCTACGGCGGTTCTCTCGCAAGAACAGAAGCAACCGGTTACGGTCTTGTTTACTATATGAGAGAAATGCTCAAAAATCACGATAATCAGTCATTTGAAGGTAAAACCGTAACAATTTCGGGTTCCGGAAACGTTGCAATTTATGCATGCGAAAAAGCACGTCAGTTAGGTGCAAAAGTCGTTGCAATGAGCGATTCAAACGGCTGTATCTATGACCCCGAAGGTATAAACCTCAAAACAATCAAACAAATTAAAGAAGTTGAAAGAAAAAGAATTAAAGAATACTTAAATTATCACCCCTGTGCAAAATATACCGAAAAAACAGGTGCTGATTCACCGATTTGGGAAATCAAAACGGATATTGCACTTCCCTGCGCAACCCAAAACGAACTTAGCCTGAATTCAGCTAAAAAACTTGTTGCAAACGGTGTTATCGCTGTCGGTGAAGGTGCAAATATGCCTACTCCGAAAGAAGCAATTGAATACTTTCAAAACAACGGTGTTCTCTTTGCTCCCGCAAAAGCTGCTAATGCAGGCGGTGTTGCAACTTCCGCAATTGAAATGTCCCAAAACAGCATGAGATATTATTATACATTTGAAGAAGTTGACAAAAAACTTGAACAGATTATGAAAAATATTTACTATTCATGCAAAGAAGCTGCCGAAGAATACGGCTGCAAAGGTAACTATGTTGCAGGTGCAAACATTGCCGCATTTACAAAACTTGCAAAAGCGATGGTAGCACAGGGCATTGTATAATTAAACCTACTGATTGATAAGTAAAAAGGTTCTCTTTTCAAGAGAACCTTTTTATATTTAAAATACCTGACCGGATACAAAAACTAAAATTATCGTAAAAAATAATTAAGAACTTCTTTATTTACAACAATTGCAGATATAACAATTTAAGCAAAAATTCCCGTTTTCCCGAAAATTTATATACGACAATAATACCGCTGAAATTTATTAATAAAGAAATCCAAAATAATGTTTCGTTCATAATATTATAATTGAAACATAAATAATTTATTTTTTTATATTTTAAAATGTGGTAAATTTTAAATATGTTATCGACAATACTTGCAGTAATATTAAGAATATTTTCAAACCCCGTTGCAAATATGTTTCAGAAGAAACTCTCATCATCGGCACTTTTTACAAATTTTTATTCTTATCTGTTTATGTCCATTGCATGTATTCCGTTTGTTTTTAACGTAAACTGGAGCTCTTTTTCTTTGGATTTTTGGTTTTATGTTTTTACGGCAGGCTTTTTGTGTTCGGCAGGAACGGCATGTTCAATAAAAGCAATTCAGATAGGCGAATTATCTGTATTAGGTCCGATAAACTCATATAAATCAGTTATAGGTCTGATTATTGCTTTTCTGTTTTTAAAAGAAATTCCCTCAGTTACGGGAATAATCGGTATGTTTCTGATAATTTACGGAAGCAGATTTATTTTTGACGCCGCAAATAAAGGATTTTCTTTTGCTATCTTTAAAAGAAAGGATATTCAGTTGCGTTTTGCTTCAATTATAATGACCGGAATTGAAGCGGTTATACTGAAAAAAATAATTCTTCTCTCATCTGTTCAGGTATCTTTTTATATGTGGTGCTTTATGGGCTGTTTGTATTCGCTGATATTCATTTTGGTATCAAAACACAAATTTGTTCCGATTTTAAAAAAACAGATTCCCCACTATGCAATAATTTGCCTTGGTCTTGCAACAATGCAGTTATCAACAAACTATGTATTTGAAAGAATGAATGTCGGATATGCACTTGCATTCTTCCAGCTTTCTGCAATTGTTACACTGATTTTCGGGGTGAAATTTTTCAGAGAAAAAAACTTCAAACGAAAACTTACAGGCTCGTTAATAATGATTTTCGGCTCAATTCTTATAATTTTATTTAACTGAATACTGAAAAATCTAATCGCCGTCAACTTTTTCGTAAACAGTTTGAACATGTTCTGTATTAACAGTCTTTGAAGTTGTATTAATGATTAATTTAGATTTATTACCCATATTTCTTGTTACAAGTCCGACAATTTTTTGCTGACCCCCTCCCATAAAGGTTAAAATTGAGCCAGCTGATGTTTCTTCAAAATTGTTTTCACGGTTTTCGGCAACATTACCGGTATTTGAAGTATTGTATTCAAGTGCTTCCGTTCCGTATGTTGCAGCACATGATACAACACCGGTTACACCTGCCGTACCGATTGTTCCAAGCCCTGCAGCTGCAGCCGCTCCGCCTGTTGCTACAGTTGTTACCGCTAAAACAGGTGCAAGAATTGCAACCTTACCGTATGCAATTGTTGATTTATACTCACCGTTTGTTTCGGCTAATTTATTTTGTTTTTCCGAAATTTGTTTTGCCAAATCCTGAGCGGAAACAACATTACCGTCGCTGTCCCGTAATTTTCCCTGCGATGCTGCTTCAAACTGCTGAAGCATTAATTTTGCGTTTCTGTATTCATTTGCAACATCATCTCTGTCTGTTCCGAAACCGTAATGTTTTGACAGACCGTTTGCCATACCGGAGAATATACCTTCTTCGTTGACACCTTTTTTATAATCTCTTTCCAAATCAGCAACGTATTTTCTCATTTCTGTAAGAGACTGCATATTTGCAGTTTTAATGTTTTCAATTTGTTTAGAGTCGTTGATTTTGTTTCCGTTTTTATCAAGAAAAACTTCATCTTTTACAATATGTTTTGTATCAGCAAGCAGTTGTTTATAGTCATTCTTTGTATCAGTTGTTCTTGTTACTTCAACATCTTCTCCGCCGTAAACCGTATCATAAGAAAATTTTTCATTTTCAACACGTGCTTTTACGTCTTTCATAATCTGCGGATTATTCTGAAGAATAGATTTGAGCTGTTCAGTCTGATAATCAGCATCATTTTTATATTTAGCACTTGAAGATGTTGAACCTCCGCGTCCTTTGTTTTCATCAATTGAATGCATTAATTTTATACAGAAATCAGCTTTATCTTTATCATCAAAATTAACCTGACCGGAAATCATTGCATTTGCTTTTATCTGAATCTTTTCATTCGGAGAATCGGCGTTATTTAATGCCCTGTTATAAAGGTCATTCATATCATTAACACCTTTAATGTCCCCGTTTGATACCATTTCAGACATTGCAGAATATGTTTTAGGGTCCATACTTTCAAAAGTTTTGGAAAAATTACCGTCCTTTGCATAATAAAGAGCTTCTTCCGCCTGCACTCTCGGAGGTTTTTCACCTTTATACAGCAATGTATTGCTTGCAGACAGATTATCCGCATCAACTTTACCGTTTTTATCCGAATAAAATCCCGCAAGATATCTCTGAACATTATCCTGTCCTTTAAATCTTTCGGGATATTTTCCGTTTTTGTCTTTTGCTATTTCTTCACCTGCTTTTTTATTTAAAAAACGAAAATCAGGACTGTCAGAGTCGGAATTTACGGAATCCAATCCTTTATTAAGAGCTTCTTTGTCATTATAATCAAATACCAGTCTTCCGATAACACCGTTTCTGTGTTCCTGCTCGCCCTTATCAGCAAAAACAGGTTCACCGTTTATATCGGTTTTTATTGAACCATCTGAATTTTTTTCATATTTTGCAGATTTGTACGCACCATTTTTGAGCCAGTTTGTATCAAACTGGTCAATTTCCTGAGGACTCCAGCCATCATCTTTTAAAAATGAACGGACATAAGAACCGTTATCCGGTTTAAGATTCGGATAATCCTTTTTAAATTTTGATTCAACTTCCTTTCTTAAACTGCTGTCATAAACAAGTTTCATACTTTCATTAATTTCATTGGTTGAAGAATAACCTGTTATACCGCCTTTAATATCATGTTCAAGTTCTCTTTTAACAGTATTTGCCTGCTCACTTTTTGACATGGCACCGCTGTCAATAAGAGTTTTAAAAACAGGTTTTGCTTTTGAATGACTCATTTCATCAAGAATTAACGACTCGACAGGCATTGTTTGCCTGTCCCCTGCATAATCAATGTCTTTTTCTTTCAAATTATTGTTAACATTCTGAAGTATTTCTTTTGAAGTAATATTTTTTATTCCGTCTTTCAGAAGTTCTTCATCAGTTCCGAGTCCGTCTGAAG
The DNA here is from genome assembly GCA_023805745.1 of Isotricha sp. YL-2021b. Taxonomy (NCBI): domain Eukaryota; phylum Ciliophora; class Litostomatea; order Vestibuliferida; family Isotrichidae; genus Isotricha; species Isotricha sp. YL-2021b. The sequence goes on along the minus strand of JAJJKW010001712.1, from coordinate 17,553 downwards.
CAGCATATAACTGCTCAGAAACAGATAATGCCCTGATTTTTGCTTCATTGTTATCATTTTTACCGTTCGTGACGGCTGTTTTTCCGAAAGTACTCTTGTTAAATGAATCTGAACTGTATTCAAATTTTTCTGAACTATTTGTATTTAAACTATTTTCAGAAGAATTTTCATCATAAAAAAGAGAACCAGAAACATTATTATTTTTCACAAATCCGTTGTCAGCATTTCCTCTGTCCGCAGAAATACCGTCAGATTTAATTATATTATTTTTTTTTAAGAATGAAAAATAATCCGACATGATGCTCTTTCATTTGATATATCAGATATAACGGAATATTTTTTTATAACTTTAATTATAAAATTATAATTTTTATTAAGAATTATCTCCTGTATTCTCCGTTTATTCTTTAATTAACCGTTCGTTGTCAAAAACGCCGATACGCTGTCCCATAAGGTCAAACTGAACACCGCCGCCTTTACCCCAGCCTTTCAGAGGATTTGTAATACCGGTTCTTAATTCTGTTCCTTTAGGTAAAGTTACATCACAAACTTTTATCGGTTTTTGCGGAAGTGCATATTTATCCTTGATTTGTTCGGGGGTAAGCCCTGCAACATCAGATTCCTTCATAATCCAGCCACCGTACATACCGGAATTTTCACCGTCATATACTCTGACAAATTTTGTATCTTCATCTAATTTAATATGCTGAACTTTTGATTTCGGTAAATACGGAGGATTTGGATAATTCATTTCATCACGCCACCATTTATTAACTTCATCCCCTGTAGTTTCGTCGAGAACAGTTGCTTTAATTCCCTCTGTATAATTAACTTCAGAAACCTTTTCAGATGTTTTTGAAAAATTAATTCCACCAAGTGCCATAGCTCTTGCAGCGTTAGAAGACTGCGATGAACAAACATCACTTTGCTGTTCATTTGCAATCTGTTTTACGGGATTTTTTTGTGCTTTCGGCAATAATGCTGTTGACTTAACAATCGTGCTTAATGAATTTACAGTATTTACCATTAAAAAACCTTTCGTGTTTTCTCTCATGTTAATTATCGTCAAAAATAAAAAAAACTTTAATAAATGTATCATTTTGTAACAAAAAAGACCGGCATTTCTGTCGGTCTTTTAATAAAAATTGTCGTTAAACTATTTGAGTTCAACAGTTGCGCCTGCAGCTTCAAGTTTTTTCTTGATTTCTTCAGCTTCTTCTTTTTTAACGCCTTCTTTAATAGCTTTAGGAGCTGCATCAACAAGGTCTTTTGCTTCTTTAAGTCCAAGACCTGTAATAGCTCTGACTTCTTTAAGAACTGCGATTTTGTTAGCACCTGCAGAAGCAAGAACTACGTTTACTTCAGATGCTTCTTCAGCTGCGGGAGCTGCACCTGCTGCGGGAGCTGCTGCTACTGCAACGGGAGCTGCTGCTGATACGCCGAATTTTTCTTCCATAGCTTTAACTAATTCTGCTGCTTCAAGCAATGTAAGTGCTTCGATTTTTTCTAAAATTTCTGTTACGTTACTCATTTTTATTTCTCCTTAAATTTGTTTTTGTTAACCTTTGTGCTATGCACACATTTTTAAAGCGATTAAGCCGCTTTTTGTTTTGCAACCGCATCGATTGCACGTACAAGACTGCTCATTACAGCATTTACTGCTCCTGCGATGCCTGTTGCCGGTGAATTTACGCAGCCAAGCATTTTTGCATAAAGTTCTTCTTTTGAAGGAATTTCCGCAAGAGCTTTTGCTTCTTCGGCTGACAGTAACTGTCCGTCCAAACCTGCTGCCGTAATTACGCCTTTTTTTGTTTCTTTGATAAATTTAGCAAGTACTTTTGCCGGTGCTGCGGGGTCTTCAAAACCGAACGCAATTGCAACCGGTCCTTTTAAAGTTTCGGAAATAACTTCATAAGGAGTATCTTTAACTGCTAATTTTGCCAAAGTATTTTTTGTAACCATATAGTCGCCGCCGACTTTTTGAAGTTCACGTCTGAGTTTTTGTATTTCTTCAACCGTAAATCCTTTGTATTCGGTAACTATGGCTACCTGAGCTTTAGCCATTTTTTCTTTTATGGCTTCCAGTTTTTCCTGTTTAAAAGCTTTTGTTGCCATTTTTGCTCCTTTTTCTTTTATCGACCTATTTTCTCTCGTAAAAAAAATTTTACGAGTGAAACCAATCGTAAAATTCAAAATTTTTATAATCACTTTATGTGAATAATTATTTAATTTCGATATTACCTGATTTGGATTTTAATTTTTAAGGGATTTACCTTTAACAGCTATTAACATTTCGTTTTAATAATCTTTAAAACATTGTGTTACGCTGTTTTTTGAGCAGTCCCTCCAAATTTCTTTGGCTTCGATTAAATATTATAAAAAACATTTTTTAAAATCAAGCACATGTAATAATTTATAAAGTTTAATATTGTAAATATATTATTTCAAACTTACAAATCCATTCTTACATACATTCATTAAAGCATAATTCATAAAATATTTTATGTTTATGATATTTTAATATTATGAATATTGAGATTTTATTAAATCCGGTATTAATTTCGGTTATATTGCTATGTTTATTATGTTTACGAAAAGTAAACGTACTTTTGGCATTAATTATTTCCGCACTTGTTGCAGGAAAACTTGCAGGTATGCCCATCGGCAAAGTTATGAATATTTTTGTTGACGGTATGGGAACAAATTCGGAAACAGCTTTAAGCTATATTTTACTCGGAACTTTTGCTGCGGCAATGATGCACACAGGTTTAACAAATCTGCTTTCAAACAAAATTGAAAAGCTTGTTAATAACAAAAAATATATGATTCTTGCCATTTTAACAGTACTTGCAATCATGTCCCAAAATATAGTACCTGTTCACATTGCCTTTATACCTATTTTAATCCCTCCTCTTTTAAAGTTAATGAACAGCATGAAACTGGACAGACGTGCCGTTGCTTGCTGCCTTGCTTATGGCTTGAAAATGCCCTATATTGCCATTCCTGCAGGATTCGGACTTATATTTCAGGGACTTATCGCAACAAATATGACACAAAACGGAATGACTGTTTCTTCAAATGATGTCTGTCAGTACGTCTGGATATTGGGTGTTGCAATGACGGTCGGTTTGCTGTTTTCGCTGTTTGTTTCATACAGAAAGCCAAGGATTTATAATGAATGCAATACATATAATTCGTCAGAAACAGTAAACAATGAAAAATTTAACAAAAAACATGCAATGACAATATTTGCAGCTCTTATGACTTTTGCAATCCAGCTTTGGACAAAATCACTCCCGTTAGGTGCTATTGTCGGACTAATGATAATCTTCGGCACAGGCGTAATTAAACACGACAAAACAGATAAACTTATTGATGAGGGTATCGGTTTAATGGGCTACATTGCCTTTGTTATGCTGATTGCCGCAGGTTTTGCAATGGTTCTAAAAAGTACAGGAGGAATTGATAATCTCGTAACATCGCTCGCTCCTTTAATGAATTCGGGGAAATTAATTGCAACAACACTTATGCTTATTATAGGATTGTTTATTACAATCGGAATAGGTACTTCTTTCGGTACAATACCGATTTTGGCAGTACTTTTTGTACCTATATGTGCAAATGTTGGTTTTTCGGTTCCCGAAACAATACTTATTATAGGAGCGGCAGCAGCTCTGGGTGATGCAGGTTCACCTGCGTCCGACACAACACTCGGTCCGACATCAGGTCTTAATGCAGACGGTCAGCACAACCACATTAAAGATACATGCATTCCTACATTTATACATTACAATATTCCTCTTATTATATTTACTTTAATTGCTGTTTTGTTAATTTAATTTTTTGAAATGTTAACAATTATAAACAGCTTTATTTTAAAAAAGTCAATTTTTTCAGACTCAAATACTTTATATAAATGTACAAAGAGGAGATAACATGATTAAATTGCTTTTAAATTTCATAAACAGAAAACAAAGAAGATTTTCGCCCGTTTATCTTTATAATTTGTAATCCTGATTTTAAACGGATTAATTCATTGAATTTAAAAATTTACCGTATAAATCTTCATTTAATTTAACAAGTTTAGAAGTATTTGTATTTACGGCAACAACGGTTACATCGGCAGTTATAAGAATAGCTCCCGATTTTTTGTTTTTTATTAACTGATGAAAAATTATCGTTCTTGATTTAAGCTCTGAAATTTTTGTTTCAGTAACTATTTCTTCAAAAATTTTTGCGGGTGCTTTGTACTGAATATGAATATCCACGACAGGAAAACATATTCCGCTCTGTTCAAGTTCGTCCAAATCAATACCTATATTTTTGCAAAATCCGTATCTTCCCGCTTCAAACCATCTCAAATAATTTCCGTGCCACACAACTTTATACGAATCTGTATCGGCATACATAACCTGATTTTCGCTGATATACTTCATATATTTCGCCTTTTAGTTAAACAAATCCTGTATTTTGTCCTTAATTTCCTGAGAATCAAGTTCCTGAGTAATATTATTTACATCAAGAGCATTTTGGTACAATTTTGCAGCTTCAACTTTATCTCCCGTAATTGCAACCGAACGGGCAAGATTATAATGTGCAAGTGCATAATTCGGATTATATTTTATTGCAAGTTCAAATAATTCAATTGCCTTCTGAATTCTGCCCAAATCATCAAGATAAATAACTCCGAGATTGTTATATGCAATATCATATTCGGGGTCATATTTTATGGCTGTTTCGTAGGCATTTATAGCCTCATCAATTTTATCTTTTCCCCAGTAAAGATAACCGAGATTACAGTATATTTTTGCATTATGGGGTTCAATTTCAAGAGCCTGTCTGTAAATCGCAAGAGCATTGTTGTATTCGCCTTTTTCATAAAAAGCACTGCCCAAATTGATATATATATCAATGTCTTTGGGAGTAAGAACAAATGCCGTCTGATAGGCACTTATTGCCGCATCTAAATTATTAACATTTTCCTGTAATATAAAACCTAATGTCTGAGCAATTATACTCGTCCAGACCGGTTTGGGATTAAGTGTTATTGCATGTTGATAATGGTCAACAGCTTTAGAAATATCACCTTTTAAATAAAGAATATTTGCAAGATTACCATGATATTCGGCAAGATAAGGCTGTATTACAATAAGTTTTTTGTATATTTCAGCAGCATTATCGTAATCACCCTGTTCTTCGTATAAATTACAAAGTTCTCTGTAAGCTATAAAATTAAGACTGTCAAGCCATATAGCCATTTTGTATTCACAGATAGCCTCATCGTATCTTCCCATTATCTGGTAAACTTTACCGATAATACAGTACAAATGTGCAAATCCCGGTGCTTTTTCAACAGCATTCTGATAAATTTCAAGAGCTTTCTCAATTCCAAGAATTTTTCCGACAATATAACCTTTAATTATTACATGCAAAAACTTAAGATATGATAACTGTTTTATAACCTGTTTTTGTGCTTTTCGGTCAAACGGTAAAGTTATAACCGAAAGGAAATATTCCCAAAAACTTTTTACAGTTACTTTATAGTCTTTAAATGCAGATACTTTAAGCAGACTGGACAAAAGGTAATGTGCTCTTGAAGATTTGAAAAATGAAATATTGATTGCCTGTTGGGCAAGTTCAATTGCTTCATGGAAATAACCTTTCCGCATCAAAACTTCAGCTTTCATGTAATATGCATTAAACATTTTGGGGTCATGCTGAATTGCAAGGTCATAATAATTTATCGCTTTGTCAAAGTCATTCTTATAAAAGAATGCCATACCGAGTTTATAGTAAATTTCCGGGGAATCAATAAAAGATTCAAGAGCTCTCTGGTATTCCGAAATAGCCTCGTCCGCATACTGTTTGGACTGATAAATATCAAGATGACGTTCCAGATACAAATCACCGAGTTTGACATGTAATTCAGGATTTGTGCCGTAATTAGCCAGCAGAAACTGACAGGTTTCAATTGCCTTTTGAATTTTACCTGCTTTTTCAAGTTTGTTTATTTGTTTTTTTAATTTTTTCTGCTCTTGAAATTTGTTCATACTACTAATTCGGTTTACTATTTTATTATAATTCAAATAATAAAAATTTTACAACATTTTGAATTCGTCAAGATTACTTTTTGGCGCCAAAACTGTTAAAATTTTCGGTTTTGAAAAATATTTCCTGCAACATTCAATAACGTCCTGAGATGTCACATTTTTCAGCTGTTCAATATATTTATCCTCATAATCGCAGCCTAATTTCTGACATTCGTACAAAGCAGAAAGTGAGGCTTCAAGCATGTTTGTTTCACGATAAAAAGCTCTTTTGCCGATTACGCTGTTTTTTGCATCTTCAAGCTCTTTTTCGGATACGGGAACCGTCATTATTTTATCAATTTCTTTTTTGAAACCTTCAATGGCAGTTTTAATATTTTTTGGGTCAGTTCCGATATATATGCTGAATACTGCACTTTTTCTTTTGGGTTCATAAGAACTTCTGACCGTATATGCAAGACCCTGTTTTTCTCTTAATTCAAGGAAAAGTCTTGATGAAAGACCGCTTGCACCCAAAATTGAATTAATAATATTAATTGTTGCATATTCTTTTTCGTTGTATGTCGGAAATATCCACCCTTCAATTATCTGAGCCTGTTTTGCATCATTTTTTTCTATGCAGACAAGTTTGTCTTCTTTTAATTCAGGAACGGGAATTTTACAGTTAAAATCGTTGTTTACAGTTAAATTACCGAATGATTTTTCAAGCATTTCAACAACTTTGTTTTCATCAAAATCTCCGACAACGGAAATAATTTTTTCGGACGTATTCAGAATTTCGGGATACGCTTCTTTAACATCTTCAATTGTTATTTTGTCTATATTTTCCGTAATTTTTGATGAAGTACAGCCGTAAGGGTGATTTTCATAAATGTTTCTGTAAAAATTATCGTACGCCCTTGCCTTCGGAGATTCGAGTTCTGCCTCAATTTCACCTTTAAGTTTTATTACTTCCTTATCAAAATCATCAAGCGTTGAATTAAGAATTATATCCTGAAGCAAATCAAGCATAAGCGCAAAATCCTCATTGAGGCAAACACCTTTAAAACGAATATAATCGGCCTTCATTTCGCTGTATAAATCAATTGCATTTTCTTCCGTTTCATTTGCTATATCTTCCGCAGAACGTGTTTTGGTACCCTGAAGGAACAGACGGTTTAACAAATCATATATTCCCGCTCTCTTTTCGTAATTTTCAAGAGAAAGACAGAAAGAAAGAGCAGTTCTCGGCGTATTTTTGTTTATTTTAAGTATTACGGTTATTCCGTTTTTTAATTTAATTTTTTTCATTTATTTTCTCCGCAGGCATTAATACAGCAAAAACAGATTTGTTTAAATCAAGATATTCTTCCGCAAACTTCCGAACATCATCTGTCGTTACTTCTTCAAGATTTTTAATATAATCATTTACAATATCAAGATTGTCGCAGACAGTCATATAAAAGCCGATAGTTTCGCCAATTTCAGAAACTGTTTCGGTCGTTTGTGCAAAATTTGATTTCAGCTTCTTTACAGCCTTTTTAAGTTCATTTTCGGAAACTTTTTCTTCATAAAGTTTTCTTATCTCATTTTTTACGGCATTTATGACTTCTTCTTTTTTATCGGGTTTGAAATTAGCCTGAACAAAGAAATTTCCGCCGTCTTTAAAACTGTAACAGTCAGAAGAAACAATATTTACATCGGGTTCGTCAACTTTTTCTATAAGATTTTGATATAATCTTGAACTTTGACCGTCTCCGAGAATAATTGCAAGTATATCAGCCAGAATAGCAGACTTTAAATCATTTGCAGGCGGTAAAAGATATCCTGCAGTCAGAAAACCTGTTGTTATATCTGATGTTTCTTCTGCATATTTTGGTTTGTCAGCAGGTTTGTCAGGATTGTTTTTGATTTTTATACCGTTTTTTCTTCCTTTAAAATCAAATTCCTTTAATAATTTCGGAAGAACCTTATCAAAATCAAATTCACCGCAAATAATTGTTGTCATGTTTTCCGGAGTATAATGAGTCAGATAATAATCCATCACAGTATCTCTCGGCATTTCGGCAATTAATTTTGCGGTTCCTATGACGTCAAATTTATAAGGGTGTTTTGAATACATGTTTTTGTTGCAGAGGTTATAAACTTTTGTCCATGACTGGTCCTCTCTCATTTTTATTTCTTCCGTAACAACATGTCTTTCCCTTTTTACTTTAATTTGTGGATTTTCAATATCATAAGTTTCGCCGATTTCATCAGGAGGTATTGTCGGATTAAGCATCATATCGGCATGCAACTCAACAGCCATATTAAAATATTTATTATCTGGTCCTTTCGGAAGTGTAACATAATAAAACGTATAATCTTTCCATGTAGCGGCATTAACGATAGCACCTTTTGACTCAAGAGCTTTGTCAAATTCACCTGCTTTATGATGTGTAGTTCCTTTAAACATAAGATGTTCAAGGAAATGTGATACACCGTTATTTTCAGCCGTTTCATTTATTGAACCTGTTTTTACCCATGTACTGACGTTAACCAGTCCGCCCTGTTTGTAGGCAAATACGATTTTATGACCGTTTTCACGTTCATAAATACAGACCGGTTTTTGCAAAAAAGGATAATTTACGGTTTTTATTATTAATTTTTCTTCCAAAACACTAACCTCTCTGATAATCTTTTAAATATATTAACTTAATTATGTAAATAATGCACAAGTTTAACAAATATTAACCCGAACAGTTGATATACCATGCCCGAATTAATTTTATAAACCGTCAAAAATCAGTTAATTTGGTGATTTTGATTTATACTTGATTTTAAAATGATTAGATGATATTTTAATAATGCGGACGATAAATTTAATATATCCAAGCAATATGGCTTGTAACACTCTGCCAAAAAAATGATATTTAATCATTATTTGAGAGGGTGGCGAAGTAAAATAAGAGATATAGTTTTATTTTTACATTTAAAGCTACCGCAAGCCAAAATCAAAAACAAATAATACAAGGGCTTGTGGCGCAGCGGTAGCGCAGAGGACTCATAATCCTTTGGTCGTAGGTTCGAATCCTACCGGGCCCACCATTTAAAAAGAGGTAAGATTTATTCTTAACCTCTTTTTTTTGTCAAAAATTTCGCTGTTTCAGCTTAAAAAAAGGAATAAGAGGTATTTAAGCACATTTACAATATATTTTTTAACATTCTTATTCCGTATTTAAAATAATTCAAAATTACTTTAGGTTTATTGATTGCGGAAAATAATTTTCTGAAGATGTAAGAAAATCTTAAATGATACTCAAGAAGTGTTTTATTCCTGAATTTTTGTATTTCATTAATTGAAAGATATTTTGTCCCGATTGTCGGAGCATTAAAATAATCTTTGCCAAGAACATTTTCATCAATAAGTCCTTCATCTTTTGCAATTTCATATAATTTTGTACCGTAAAACGGTGTTGCAATATGAAGTTCTATAAAATCAGCATCAATTTTGAACATCAAATCTTTTGTTTTTCGAAGGTCATCTTTATTTTCCCACGGGAAACCTATAAGATAAAATCCGAATATCTGAAGCCCTGCTTTTTTTGCCATTTGGGCAGCCTTAACGTTTTGTTCAAGGGTTGCACCTTTTTTCATCATTGATAATGATTTTTCACTTCCCGATTCAAACCCGAAAGCAACCAGCCAGCAGCCCGATTTTTTCATTTCTGTTAAAGTTTCTTCGTCTATCGGATTAACCCTTGAATTTGCGACCCAGCTGATTTTGCCGTTCAGTTTAGAGTTCTGAATAAGTCTGCAAAGTTCAATCGTCCAGTTTTTATCAATGGTAAATGTATCTGATTTAAAGAAAAAGTTTTTTATTCCGTATTTTTCAAAACACTCTGACAGTTCTTCATAAATATTTTGGGGTGAACGGAGTCTTAATTTTCTTCCCGTAATTGACGGAGTTAAACAAAATATGCATGAAGAAGGACAGCCTCTTGATGTTGCTATTGTTGCCTGAATTTCTCCCGTATCAGGTCTTACATAAAGACTGTTATTCATCAAATCTCTTGCCGGAAACGGAAGTTCGTCAAGATTTTCAAAATGAGTATTAAAATCGGTTCTGAGCCATTTATTGTTTTCTTTATACAAAATGCCGTTTACGTCTTTTAATTCTGATTTATCTGTAAAATGAGCATTCAAAAGTTTTTTGATTATACATTCCGCCTCTGTTCCGATTAAGTAGTCAACCTGCGATAAATCAAGCAGATTAAGCATTTCATCTTCAGGATTAAAGAATATGGCACCTTTTAAAATAATGCATACTTCAGGCAATATGTTTTTAATTAGTTTAACAGTTTCAATGTCGCTGAAAATCGTTGTGTTTGTAACGCTGATAAAGATAACATCAGGACTGTGCTCTTTTAAATCATTTAATAAATCATCAATACTTAATTGTTCACTCTGATAATCTTTTAAGAAAATTTCATATTCATTTCTCAATACTGCAGCACAATAGCCCAAATCGTTGCATGCCCGCATTGAAGTTGCTGTTGAGGATTTGATGTTTGACTGACATCTTTCTTCTCCTCTCTGAAATAATTCCCCTGAAGGGTATATTAAAAATATCTTTTTCATCTGTATATCATTCCGATAAATATTGCTATCCATAAAATTATAATAATTTTCAGAACCCTGTCTTTAAGATAAATTTCCGTAGGTGAACAGCAATTATCTTCAACAAGCGAAATCTGTAAATATCTTAAAATTCCGAGCAGAACAAATAAAGAAGTTATGTACAGATAATGACAATTAAATCTTATTGTAACTTCAGGTGAAATTGTATATAAAATATAACAAATTATAATAACAGAAGCCATAATCGACATGGATATATCTATAAACTGTTTGTTATAAGCCGAAACGCATTTTCGGACATTGTCATATTTCAGGTCATCTCTGCGTTTTGCAACTGCAAGAAACATAGCAAGCAAAAAAGTCATAATAATAATCCAGTGAGAAAGAACAACATCAGCCGCAACAGAGCCAACAAAAAGTCTTATAACATAAAATAATGAAACAACAACTATATCAACAAGAGATATATGTTTCAGATATTTTGAATACAAAAGATTTAGAATAAGATAAAATCCTATTATCGGAATAACCTTCGGAACAAATATGTAAGTCAGAAGAAAACCTGAAATCAACAAACATACAGCAATTCCCAATCCCTGTCTTACCGTAATTAAACCCGCCGCCAACGGTCTGTTTTTTTTAACAGGGTGATTAATATCTTCATTTATGTCTGAAATATCATTAATTATATAAACAAAACTTGCTATAAAAGAAAAAGAAACAAAAGCAGCAATCAGAAATTCTATCTTATTAATACTTGTAAATTCCTGTGCAAAAATCAGAGGAGCAAAAATAAAAAAGTTTTTGACATATTGTTTTACTCTCAAAAGATTAAATATGTTTTTAATTTTATCCATTATCGCTCCGTTCAACGTATATTTTATTAAAAATATACAATTAATGCAAAAAATTTAAGTTTTATATATTATTATTAATATTATAAAATAAGAAAAAGAAGTTAATCGTGATAAACTGCAAATATTTTTATAATCTTTCGGTAACAATTATCGGAATAGTTACATCAGTTTTTCTTCTGACAACCGTCGGAGGATTATTTCACATTCCCGTTAATACTTTTTATGTTCTGATTCCGTTTGCCGGTGGACTTTATTACTTAAAAAAACAGTCCCCCGAAAATATTGACTTTTTAAAACAGTTTTTAATTTTGCTGATTATAGTATTTGTTTCATACATTCTTGCAATATCCGTCTGGGATTCTTCTTCTGACGGAAGGTGGTATCACGCAGCATCGCTTATAATGTATAAAAATGGCTGGCTACCTGTATATCAGAATTATCATGATTTTGCTGCCGCCTGCAATGTTCACCCTTCAAGTGCTTTTTGGGGAAACTGCTATCTTCATTTTGCTGAAATTATCGGAGCTAATATTTATAAAATAACAAATCTGATAGAAAGTACCAAAACAACCAATTTTATTATATTATCAGCTGTTTTTTTGTATTCGTATTCTGTTCTGAGTATTTTTAAATCAAAAAATAAATTTTTACCGTTTTTGTGCTCTCTTATTATTGTTTTAAATCCTGTTGTCATCTGTCAGTGGTTTACTAATTTTATAGATTTGCATATTTATTTTGCTTTCACACTAATAGTGTTAACGATAATAAAAATCGAACTTCAGAAAACTGCAGACAAAACTGATTTGTTTATGTTTGTGTGTTCCGCATTAATGCTTGCAATGACAAAACTTACAGGCTGTATGTACCTGTTTTTGATTTGTTCAATATATATGATTTATCTTTTTATTTTGAAAAGAAATATCAGAAAATACATAAAAACAGTACTTGTTATAGGAGGTTTAATCGCTGTTACGGGAGTTAATCCGTTTTTTACAAATTTAAGGGATTACGGGAATCCATTTTACCCGATTTTCGGCAAAAACAATATTGAAATTATAAATAATATTCCGTTAAATTTTGAAAAGATGCCTGCGGCAGAAAGATTTTTCAGAAGCACTTTTTCGGAATCCCTGCACTCAATGAATAATACAGACATTCAGGAATATATAAGACCTGCCGAATTAAAAATTCCTTTTACGGTTAATATTAAATCATCAGCAAATCTTTTTTGTTATTCTGATATGAGAATTGGCGGTTTTGGTTATTTCTGGAGCGGAATATTGTTTCTTTCGCTGCTATTTTTACCCTTTATCAGGTTCAGAAACTCAAATGAAAAATATTTATTTTTGCTCATTACATCAATTATACTTTTAACAACTTTCTCAAATCCTCACTGCTGGTGGGCAAGGTTTATTCCTCAGTTCTGGCTGTTTCCTTTATTTATTATATTTTTCGGATTATTACAAAAAAATTATAAAAATAATTTTTCTGCAGTTTTTAAATTATTTTTATTATACGCAACTGTATTTTCATTCATTATTAATTCGGGAATTATTATATTTCAGAATACAGACTTTAATATATCCATATCTAATATGTTAAAGAAACCGTATAAATATACAGATTTTAATAAAAAACCAAGAAAAATACTTCTTATGGTAAAACCCGATAATAAAAAATCTTCTGATGAAACTATTATTCCGCATCTTGAAGAATTTTACGGAAAAGAGAATATAATTTTTGTTTCTTACGAAGAAAATAAAATTAATTCTGAAAATTTTATTCCTATTCAGTATATTTATGTTTTAAATGAACCGTATTATTTTTTTAAAGAAGTAATTAATTACTGATTTTATATTATACTTATACAAAAGGAACAGTAAATTATGTTTAACAAATATTTTTATAATCTTTCAGTTATAATTATCGGAATTGTAACGTCAATTTTTATTCTGACAACCGTCGGAGGGTTGTTTCATATTCCTGTTAATCCGTTTTATGTCTTAATTCCGTTTGTCTGTGGTCTTTATTATTTAAAGAAACAGTCACCCGAAAACATTGATTTTTTAAAACAGGTTTTAATTTTATTACTTATAATATTTGTTTCATGCATTCTCGCAATATCTGTATGGGACGGTTCATGGGACGGCACATGGTACCACGCCGCAACCGTAGTAATGCTGAAAAACGGCTGGCTCCCTATTTATCATAATTATCAGGATTTTGCCCCAATTTGTCATGTTTACCCTCAAACTGCCTTCTGGGCAAACAGTTATCTGCATTTTACGGAAGTTATAGGTGCTAATATTTATAAAATAACTAATCTTATTGAAAGTTCAAAAGCAATAAATTTTATTATGACAGCCTGCGTTTTTATGTATTCCCTGAATATAACAAAAAAATTTGAAATTAATAATTTTAATTCTGTTTTAATCTCTCTTATAACTGTTTTAAATCCTGTTTGTATCTGCCAGTGGTTTACAAATTATATTGATTTGCATATTTATTTTGCTTTTACTCTTTTACTTCTTACAATAATAAAAACCGAATTTCAGCAAACTGCTTATAAAACAGATTTATTTATGTTTGTCTGTTCTTCTTTAATGCTTGCCATGACAAAACTTACAGGTTGTATGTACCTGTTTTTGATTTGTTCAATATATATGATTTATCTTTTTATTTTGAAAAGAAACAACAGAAAATTTATAAAAACAGTACTTGTTATAGGAGGTTTAATCGCTGTTACTGGAGTTAATCCGTTTTTTACAAATTTCAGGGATTACGGTAACCCTTTTTATCCTGTTTTCGGCAAAAACAAAATTGATATAATCAGCAATAATCTTCCTTTTGGATTCAGTGGCAAATCGGCACCTGAAATGTTTTTGAGAAGCACTTTTTCCGAATCTTTAAATTCAGCTGAAAATATACATAATAAACACATTCTGTCAGAATTTAAAATTCCTTTTACCGTAAATATTAAATCATATTTTAATATTTTCAACGGCCCTGATTTGAGAATAGGAGGTTTCGGCTACTTTTGGAGCGGAATTTTACTGCTTACACTATTGTTTCTGCCATTTTTACGTTTCAGAAATTCAAATGAAAAATACTTATTTTGGCTCATTACATCAATCATACTTTTAACAGCTTTTTCAAATCCTCACTGCTGGTGGGCAAGATTAGTACCCCAAATTTGGCTGTTTCCGTTGATTATTGTGCTTTTTGCTTTTAAACAATCAGATAATAACAAAATATCAAAAGTTCTGAAACTGTTTTTATTATACTTTATTTCAGCTGCTTTTATTATCAATTCTTCAATTATTCTGCAGCAAAATTCAAAATTCAATATCCGTATATCGAAATTAAGAAAAATGCCATACAATTATATTGATTTAATAAAAAAACCCCAAGATAAAATATATCTGATGACTAAATTTGAAGACGGAGATAATACTGATGAAACTATAATTCCGCATTTTGAAGAATATTACGGTAAAAATAATATTATCTACGTTCCTTACGACGAAAATAAAATTGTTTCACAGGAATTTATCCCTTTAATAAACGTATATATGACAACAGACCACCCCAATTATTTTTTCAAAATCGGAAAATAAACAATGAATAAAATAATTAACAGATTATTTTACAATTTATCATTAACAATATTCGGAATTCTGACTTTGACATTTTTAATGACTTCTGTCGGATTTATTTTCCGTATTCCGGTAAATATTTTTGATTTATTTATACCGTTTGGTTTGGGCGTATTTTATTTGTTCAAAAACTCAGACACAAAAAAAGAATTTTTAATACAACTAATATTGTTATTTGTAATAATCGCCATATCTTACGGAATTTCGTTAACATTTTGGGACGACACATGGGACGGCAGGGCATACCATTCAGCTGCAATAATAATGCTTAAAAACGGCTGGCTGCCTTTGTTTGATAACATAGCCGAAATTACACAGAAATTGTCTTTGTATCCTTATAATACTCAATTTTCAGATATTTATTTAAAATTTTCGGAGATTATCGGTGCGAATATTTATAATTTAACGGGTCATATTGAAAGCCCAAAAACTTCTAATTTATTATTTTTATGTTCTGTTTTTATGTATTCTTTTTCCTTATTAAAAAAAATCACAAATAAAACAGCATCAAGCATAATTTTATCTGTATGTATCTGTCTGAATTTGCCGTGCGTATATCAGCTGTTAACAAACTACGTTGATATTCAGATATATTTTGCATTTACTTTTCTTCTGCTAACCATTTTAAAAACTGAAAAATCAGGCACTCTGACAAAAACAGATACATTTATGCTTGTTATGTCATCTTTAATGCTTTCCTCAGTTAAATTATCAGGTTTGGCATACACATTTATTATTTATTTCTGCTGGGGTATTTTTCGGATTTTACGTAAAAAAGAAGTTAAAAGCATTGTGATATCGGCATTTTCAGCTTTAGTATTAATTTTAATAACCAGCATTAATCCTTTTTATACGAATTTTAAAAATCATTCACACCCGTTTTATCCCGTTATGGGAAAAGATAAATTTGATGTTCTGGAATTTCAGTATCCGTCAGGATTCAAAAACAAATCCAGACTTGAAAGATTTATAATAAGTACATTTTCAGAATCAACAAATTCAATTGAAAATCATGCATGGACATCTTTAAATCAGCCCGCATATTGGAAAATACCATTTACAAGAATTAAAGACGCTCCTTTAAGCAAATTTGAATATCCTGATATGAGAATAGGCGGTTTCGGATATTACTGGAGCGGTATATTATGTCTTACGTTTCTTTTGTTTTTCTTTTTACGGTTTAATTCAAAAGAAGATAAATATTTGTATATTTTTCTGCTGTTTACAGTCACTTTAACAGTTGCCATAAATCCTCATTGTTGGTGGGCAAGATTTGTTCCGCAGTTTTGGCTTATCGTAATATTTACTCTTGCAGCTGTTTTTTCCGATAATATAAAATTTCCGAAATTTGCAAAATCAATTGCTTATATATGTATATTTTTTATATTCTATAATGCAACAGAACCCCTTAAAAATCATTTTTATATTAAATTCTGTTATACAAACTATTATAAAAATCTGTATAATTCTATTAAGAATGAAACTTATTCAAATTCAGTTTATTTTATGCAAAATAGGAACTATAACTCTAATTTGGCTGATGAAACCATAAAAATTCATTTAAAAGAAAATAAGACAAATTTGATTGAAACAGATTTTGATAAAGATGAAATATTAAAAAATGAATACATATCTTTACAACAGTTTAATAAGGTATATGAAGAATATTATTTCTATAAACCAGTTTCAGCAAAAGATGACAAACTTCGGGAAAATAATTAAATGACAAATAAAATATTTTACAATTTATCAGTAACAATATTCGGAATTCTGATTCTGTCATTTTTAATGTCTTCTGTCGGATTTATCTTTCGTATTCCCGTAAATGTTTTTTATTTATTTATACCGTTTGCTTTGGGCGTGTTCTATTTGTTCAAAAACTCCGAAACAAAAAAAGATTTTTTCATACAACTGATAGTGTTATTTATAATAATTGCTCTATCTTACGGAATTGCTTTAAACGTTTGGGACGATACTTGGGACGGAAGGTCATACCACGCAGCAACAATAATGATGCTCAAAAATGGCTGGCTGCCTTTGTATGACAATATAACCGAAATAACACAAAAATTATCATTATATTCTTATAATACATATATATCAGATACTTATTTGAAATTTTCAGAAATTATCGGGGCAAACATTTACAATTTAACAGGTTATATTGAAAGCCCGAAAACTTCAAATTTATTATTTTTGTGTTCAGTTTTTATGTATTCTTTTTCAGTAATTAAAAAGATTTTAAATAAAAACACTATAAGTATTATTTTGGCTGTATGCATTTGTCTGAATACGCCCTGTATTGTACAGTTATTATCAAACTACGTTGATATTCAGATATATTTTGCATTTACTTTTCTTCTGCTAACCATTTTAAAAACTGAAAAATCAGGC
>JAJJKW010000362.1:0-38854 GCA_023805745.1 Isotricha sp. YL-2021b | reverse complement strand
GGTTTTCTTTTTCCTTGAAATAATTGAGGAAATCTAATCGGTAATACTACTGCTTCTTTTAATGCCTCTTTTGCCTTTTCTAATCCTGCAACATCTGTCCATTTCACATTCGGTTTCTCACTCACTAAACATCCTGAAAGTGCTGCTTCTAATTTTTTTGTCTCATCATCTTCTCCTCCTCCTGATGATATTTTTTTTTCCTTTGCTTTTGCATTTTTTATTTCTTTTGCTCTAGTTATATATTCTTTCGCCTTTTTTGTATATACTTCTTTGTTATATTGATTTTCATCATATTTTCTTATAAAATTTAATTTCTCTGCTGCTTTTGAATAATATTGAAATGCATTTTCATAATCTTCTGCTTTATCTGCGTTTACTGCTTTTTCTGCAAGTTCTTTTACTTCTCTTCTTAAATTTGGTAAATCTACCATTTTTACTTATAATTCCTATTATTATTTTGGTTAAATATTAAAAGCTATTTTTTATTTTAATTCAGTTTTTATTTTTTTTTCTTTATTTAATAAAAATATTTTCCTTAATATTTTTTCTATTTATCTTCATCATAGAGTTTAAATATAATAAATATTGTATGTATTATTTTATAAAATAGTAAAAATAAATAAATAAAATAGAGAATTATGATGATTAAAATATCTTAAATTTCAAAATATTTGTTTTTCTCCTTTGAAATTTAAAACAATTTAATTTATATTAAATAAAAAAAAATAAAAAATAATTAATTAACATTTAATACACATTTTTTAAATATTAAATTAAAAATTAAATTAAAAAAATGATAGAAATAGTTCCCTTTACATCTTTAGAAGATGCATTAAAGTAACTAAATAAAAATTAAAAAAAATATAGAGAAAAAAAGATAACAAACTTAACATATAACAGAGTAAAAGTGGCAAAAGAATATATAGAGAAGAAATATCGTTTAAAAAAGGAGGAAGAAACGACAAAAAAGAAAGGTAAAATAAAATATAAAAATAAATAATTAGATTGGGAAGAAATAATGTCAAAAATGCAAGAATTAAATTTACCCGATGAAGAAGTATCAAAAATAAAAGAAGAAATATTACATAAAGAAGGAGAAAATTTAAGAAAAAAAAGACAAAAACTTTCAATTTTTGATTTCGAGCCAATAAAAATAATAGGACAAGGAGCATTTGGTGAAGTAAGAGTATGTAAATATATTCCAACAAATGATATAATTGCAATAAAAAAAATGAAAAAAGATGAAATGCATAAAAAAAATCAAATATTACATGTTAGAGCTGAAAGAGAAGTTTTATCTCAAGCAAAAAATGAATGGATTGTTGATTTAAAATTTTCATTTCAAGATTATAAATATTTATATTTAGGAATGGAATATTTAGCTGGAGGAGATTTAATGTCTTTATTAATGGATAGAGATATTTTACCTGAAATTGATGCTAAATTTTATGCCGCTGAATTAGTTTTATGTATTGAAAGTGTTCATAAATTAAATTGTATTCATAGAGATTTAAAACCAGATAATGTTTTAATAGGAAAAGATGGTCATATAAAATTATCTGATTTTGGTTTATCAAAAAAAATGGAATTTCCACTTTATGATAATAATAATATTGATAATATAAATAATAATGATATAAATAGTATAAATATTAATAATAAAGAAAATTCATATGCATTGAAATTCAATCAATTTAAATTAATGACAAAAAATAAAAGAAGAGCATATGCTTTTTCAACTGTTGGAACTCCAGATTATATTGCACCTGAAGTATTTAAACAAAAAGGTTATGGTCCTGAAGTTGATTGGTGGTCTTTAGGAGTTATTATGTTTGAAATGATGATTGGTTTTCCTCCTTTTTTTTCTAAAACTTCAACTGAAACTTGTAGAAAAATATTAAATTGGAAAAATACTTTTTATATTCCTGAAGAAGCTGATATTTCTGCAGAAGCTTATGATATTTTAATTAAATTGATTAATGATGTTGAATTTAGATTAGGTGGAAATGGAGCTGATGAAGTTAAAAATCATCCTTTTTTTAAAGGAGTTGATTGGGATAATTTAAAAAAAGTTAAACCACCTTTTATTCCTAAATTAGATAGTGATTATGATACTAAATATTTCGATCAATTTGAAGAAAATGAACCTTTTTATCCTATTAATAAAGAAAAATATCCTGTTAAAAAAGATATTTGTTTTGTTGATTTTACTTATAATCGAGAAAATGATAATTATAGAGATAATATGAAAAGTGCTCTTGAAGTTTTTGATTCTATTAAAGAAAATATGAATTTTAATAATATTAGAAATTCTTATAATATTACAGAAAATAATAATTATAGTAATTATTCTAATAGTGAAAGAAGAGGTAATCTTAGTTTTAATAGAAGAAATTCTAATAGTAAATCTAAATCGAAATCAAAAGGAAAAAATCTTAATAGTGATAGAGAAAATTATATTTCTAGTGTTAATATAGATAAAAAAGTTAATAATAAGAAAATTCCATATAATACAAAAGAAATATATCATTATACAAATATTAAAACTAAATTTACAAATGGAATATATTCAAATTATATTCCAGCTTCTTCTACTAAATCTAATTCTAAAGGAAAAAATATTAATTATACAAAAACTTTATTGAATGATTCACAAAAGAAAAAAATTATACCATTAAATAATAAAGTTAATTATCCTCAAAGTGCAATTAATACAAATAAAATTCATTCAAATTATATTAATATTCATAATTATGAAATTCAAAATAAACAAATTAGTGTTAATCAAGTTTTTGGAAAACAAAATCAAAGTACAACTGATATTCCTGCAAATAATTTTAAATTTTTAAATTTAAAAAATAATGTTAATAATATTGGATTTAATGTAATGGGAAATAGTAACAAACTTATTAAAAAAGCTACAAAAAACTATGTTTAAATAATTAATTAAATAAATTTTATTATGAAAACTATAATTTGAATTTAAATTTTATTTAAATGAATTTACAATAAAAAAATATATTATATTTCAATATTTTAAAAAATACAATCAAAATAAAATAAAGTGAATATAAATGAAAATAAAAAACCTAATAATAAAAATTTTAATAATAACACAATTATTAACTTTAATATTATCATTTGAATCAAATGATGAATCAATATCAACATGTAAAAAAGGTCCAAAATATTTATTAAAATATTATACAGAAGGAGAGACAATAACATTTAATCATTTTATAAATAGAGATTCAGTACATCCTTTAATAGAAAAAGAAATAGCAGGAGGAGGAAAAAAATATGATAAACAATATTTAAATAGATTAGGACCATATTTTACTTTTGTAGGAATAGGAGGAGCTGCATTTATATGTTGGATTTTTTTAATTTTTTGTTGGTGTAATCCTAAATGTTGTTATAGAGCTGATGAAGGAGGTCCTGCTTTAAAATTAATTATGTTAATTATTGCTCTTACTTTTTTATTTGGAATTATTGCTTGTTGTATTTCTGGTTTTGTTTTTAATGAAAGATTTAAAAAAAATTTAAATGGAAGTACTTGTGCTGTTGAAAGATTATATTATAATATTTATGATGGACAAATACTTAATAGTTCTACTCCTATTTGGATTGGATTTTCTAATATAATTCAACAAATTTATCAACTTAATTATTTAACTGATATTTTTCTTGTTGATGGAAGTTATGAATTAAGTAGAAATAATATAGAAATAGTTCTTCAAAATATTAGTGATGCTATAGATGAAAATGAAACTCTTGCTGAACTAATATCAATAATAGATATTACTAATGAAATGAATGAAAGTTTAAATACTGCTGAAAATCTTTATAGTGAGTTTCTTGATGATCTTGATGAATTAATTTCTACTCAAAGTGATTCAACAACTAAAATTGAAAGTATTACAAATAGTTTAGAAAGTTTAGAAGAAAATTTTGAAGTTTTTGGTGATAAAATTGTTTCTAAATATAATTCTTATAAAACTTTCATGAAGAAATTTATTTATATTTGTTTTCATACTTTATATAGTTTTACTATGACTTTTGCAGCATTGGAAATTTTCTTTTTATTTTGTATTTTAATAACTAAAAGTGATACATGTCATTTTTTTGCTTTTTTATTTTGGTTTTTAATAATGTTATTATCTGTAACTTCATTTTTTATTGGAGCATGTTATGGAATGATAAATTTTGGAATTAAAGATGGAATAGGTTATTTAATGTATGTTTTTGGTCTTGAAAATTTAAACCTTGATACTCCAATAATTATAAGTAAATATAAAGATTTTATTGATATATGTCTTTTTAATAAAACTATGAATGGAAATTTATCTTTATATTATGGTTTAGAATCAGAAGATGATGAAATATCTTTTAGAGGAATATATAAAGAAGTTAATTCTTTACTTTCAGAAATAAATTCAATTTCAATAAGTGAAACTTTAGAAATAGTAACAACTTATGAAAATAATGAAACAATTGGAAATGAAACAATTTATGAATTATTAGAAAAACTTCAAGAAGAATATGCTTCTTATTCTCAAAATATAACTTATATGACGGAATTATTAAATAAAAAAATTACAACTTTTTTTGAAACTTTTTTAGAAGGTTCATCAGTAGCATCATTAACAGATAATCCATTTTCATTTATGAATTGTAGTTTTATTAAAAATGATCTTCAAGCAACTTATAAAGTACTTTTTGATTTATCAGAAAAAGTAAAAGTATTAACGGCTCTTACACTTTGTATTGCTTTTTTTGGTTTAATTTCTGGAATTTGTCTTCAAATTGCTCTAATGAGATATAAAGATTTATATAATTCAGATTATTATGATATTGATGATCAAAAAGAATCTTCAATATATAAAAAAAATAAAAAAGTTAATGATTCTAAGAAAAATCCTCAATTAACAAGATTATCTGAATTACAAGAATTTGAAAATTAAGTTTTTATTTTTTTTTAAGTTATATTTTTTGGTATAGAATAAAAAATAAATATAAATAATTAAATTATATTTAATTATATAAGTTTTTTCAATTTATTAAAACTTTTAATTAAAATAATTAATATATATATTTCAATTTTTACAAATTTACACTACTTTAAAATTATCTTTTACAATCCATTTATTTTTATCTTCATTTCTAAATTTATATTGATTTACAGGTTGTGAAGGAGTTAAATTAATATAATTTGGAATTACTTTTTGTTTTCTAGTAGTAGCAATTCCAAAATAACTTATAAATTTTTGTCTAGATATATTTTTTTTATTTTTTTCTTTTTGTTCAACTTTATATCTTTCTTCATCTGTTATATAAGGAGAACTTACTGTAATAATATTTGCAATTGGAAGTTTTGGAATATTTTTTATTAGCTCTAATTTTTCTTTTATTGAAAGAGATTTTTTTTCTGTTTTTTTTATATTTTTTTTTATTTTATTATTAGAATTAGAATCATTAAAATGTACTTTCTTAGTAAAATTTGATGATAAACTTTTTTTATGATTTATATTTTTACTTTTATTTTCTTTAGGTTTTGAACTCTGTTCTTTAGTTATTATTTCCATTATACATTTTAAATCTTTTAAATCTTTATTTTTTGATTTTTCAACATTTAAATATTTCATTAATTCAAATGCTATATCCCCTTTTTTTATTGTTATATTTATATTTTTTTCTATTATATTTATACTATAACTTTTTTCTATTGATTTCCCTTTGAAAAATTTTTTTATTATTTCTTTTAATTTTTCTGAATCGTTTATATTTGATATTTTTAATAAAGTTTCTTCATCATTTATATTCATTTAAAAAAATGTTATTTTTTCTATTTCAATTGTTCTGATATATTTAAAAATAAATATTATTTTAAATTAAAATTAAAATAAATAATATTTTTTATATTAAATTGAAAGAAATTAATCTTATTTATATATATAAAATACAATTTCGATATTATTTATTTTAACAACAACAAAATCTAATTTTTTTTACTCCTAAAATACTAAAATTAAAATTTTCAAAATTAATTTTTTTATGTAACAATTTATTGTTATTATTATTTTTTGAATTAATTTTATCTTCCTCTAAATAAAAAGTAACTTTTTTTTTTGGTTTTGAATCTTTGGTTTTAGTAACATTAAATAAAATAATATTATTATAATTATTTATTAAATTTCCATTTTTTCTTTCTTCGTTTTCATTTTCTTCCAAATTTTCGATCTGATTAAATTTACTTTTTTTAAAATTCTCTTTATTTTTTTGTTTATTAATTATCTCTCTTGAATTATCTTTTTTATTTGGAGAATTATTTTTAGATATATTTATAGAAGAATTCCTTGAACTATTTTTAAAAGATATACTACTTAAACTATTTGAAAAAGTAACCTTTCTTTTAATTGAAGGATTTTTACTGAAAAAATTGTTTTCTTTTTTTCTCTTTTTTTTAAATGTTTCAAATTTTTTCATCTCAGTTTTTAATATATTATTATTATTATTTTTAATATTTAAATTAAGAACTAAATTAAAATCACTATTTTCATTTTTTTTATTTTTACTTACAATATTTTTTTCCATTTGATTATCTCCCATCACTTTATTTATAATATTTTCATAAAAATCATATTGATTATTTTCAATTGAATCAAATAGATTATTACTACTTTTAACTTTATTTATAATAGTTTTATTCTTGTTACTATTCTTTTTATTAATTTTGATTTCAGAAATATTTGAAAATGGATTATTAACATCAATCATATTTAATTTCATTTATTCATATAAATTAAATAAAAAATAAATTAAAAAAATGTTAAACTATGATGGAGTAGAATATAATTTAAGTGGATTAATTCAATGGGAATTATTAAGTAATCTTTTAACAGCAATGGCAAAAAAACAAAATGAAATGAATTCAATAATAAAAAGTGGAGGAATAAAAACAATTCAAAAAGTTAATAGTGAAACAAATATAAGTTCATTACTTGATAAAGATTATGAACCAGAAATTGAATTACCTGATTCTTATGGAAAAGAACTTAAAGATAAAATAAAGAGTATTGAAAAAAAATTAAAGAATATGAATATTTTAGAACAATGGATTAAAAATCTTGAAAAAAAAACATCTAATTTTAATAAATTAAATGACTCAGTTACAGAATTACAAAAAGATGTTGAAACAAATAAAAATGAAATACAAGATTTACATAAAAAAATAGAAGATTTAAATAATAAACATTTTAATTTAGTTACTGAAGTTCCAGGAGAAAAAAATGAAAATGAAGATGAAAAAATAATAGTTAATCCAGAATTAGAAGAAAAAATGAAAAAAATAGAAAAAGAAAATGAATCATATAAAATAGATATTTCAAATTTAAAAAGTGAAATAGAAACAATTAAAAAAGATATTGAAGAATTAAAAAAAAATCAAAATACACAAAATGAAAATAATAAAAATGAATTAAATAATTTATTATCAAAATTCCAAAATTTAGAAAAAAACAATAGTAATATATTATCAGAAATAGGAAATTTAAAAGCAGCTCAAAAAGAAGAACCAAAAAAAGAAGAAAAAAAAGAAGAAAGTCAAATATCAAAAGAACAAATGAATCAAATATTAAAATTAATAAATGATAATAAAACAAATATAAATAATCTTCAAAGAGAACTTCAAAATTTATCAAATAAAACAAATACAGATAAAATACAAAATCAATTAGATGAATTAATGAATAATATGGAATTAATAGTAACAAAAAATGATATAATACCAATAAAAGAAAAATTAACACAACATCAAAATGAAATAGAAGGATTAAAAGATAGTATACAACAACAAGATGAAATGATAGCAAAATTAAAAAATGATATGTTAAATTTTTCTAAAAAAATAGAATCTTTTTCAGGAATATTATTAATGTTACAAAGTGAAGCAGGAACAAAAAGTTCTTCTTCAATTTCTGGAGGACAAAATAAAGGAGGAGTAGATCCTGTTGTATTTTCTAATGCAATGAAAATAATAAATCAACAAATATTAAATTTACAAAATGATTGCAATGAATTTAGAAGAAATTTTAATGAAATATTACCATTATTAAATAAATTATCAACAGTAGATGATTTAAGAAATTTAGAAGAAGTATTAAAAGCATTATTAGAAGAATATAAATTATTAGCACAAAGAAGATTTGCAGATAAAATAGATACACAGAGAAATTTAAAATTATTAGACACTCAAATAAAGCATTTTATGAATGAATATATTGAAAAAAATGAAAAAGGAGATAATTGGATGTTAGCTTCAAAACCAATTGGTGGATATAAATGTGCTTCTTGTGAAAGATATCTTGGAGAATTAACTAATAAATTTGAATATTTACCTTGGAATAAATATCCTAATAGAGATTTTGTTGATAAACCTTATAGAATGGGAAATGGTTTTTCTAAAATGTTACAAAAATTAAGTTTAGATGTTAAAAAAGAAAATGATAATATTAATAATATTACTATTGATGATATTGAAAATGATGATAAAAGAAATACTTCTGATGATTATAAAAAAAAAAATGTTCTTCCTAAAGTAAGAGTTAATACTTCTGAAGGTAATAAAATGAAAAGTGTTAATAAAGAAACTCAAATGGAAAATGAAAAATTAACTGAAAGTATTAAAACTAAAAGTATTGGTTTTAATGAAGAAGCAAAATTAGTTAAAATTAAAAAAATTCCTAAAAAAAATGATTAATATTAAATAATGAAGATTTTATAATATTTTTAAATTATTATTTTAAAATTTTACAATATTACAAATTTAAAATATATAATTATTTTTTTTAATATAAATTTTCTTATTTTGGATGGGAAACATAGGAAGTTTTCAAAATTATTGTACTTGTAATCAAAAAAATGTTATAATAACAAGTGATTTTGTTATAAGTTATCAAGATTCAAAATTGAAGTATCAAAAAAATGAAAAAAATGAACAAATTATTCAAAAACAAAATGAAATTATAAATCCAAAAAGAATTATAAGATTTTCAAGAATTGAAAGTAATGCTTCATTAACTCCTGTTTTAAATAAAATTGATTCTGATTTCAAAAAAGTAAAATTTGAAAAAGCTAAAACTATAATTGATAAAAATATATCTAATTTAACATCAAATAGAACAAATCTTTCAAGAAGAAATATTTTATTAAGAAGATTAACTGATAAAAATAAAGAAGAAAAAGAAATTTTAATAATTAGTGAAAATAGTCCAATTGAAAATAATAAAGTTGATTTTCAAATTAAAAAAATGATGAGTAAAAAACCAAGTCATGAAGATAATTATAAAAACTTAATTTCTTATTCTTGTGGTGAAATTTCAAAAGATGAAGAAAAATTTTTATTATATTTACTTTATAAACATTCTATATTTATGATATATAATATTGAATTTTTAAAATTATTAATTGATAATATTAGTATTATTGAAATACAAGAAGAAACTTGTATTTTTAAAACAGGAGAAATTGGAACAATTTTTTTTATTATTAAATCTGGAGAAGTTTCTTTAAAAAATGAAAAAAATAATAAAGAAATAATTTTAAGTAAAGGAGATTCTTTTGGTGAATTCGCAATTTTTAATTTTAATTGTAAAAGAAAATATGATGCTTATTCAATTAATAAAATTGAATTATATGCTTTAACATATGAAACTTTTCAAGATTTATTAAATAATCATAAAGATAATTTATATATTAATAACAAATTAAATTCACAAGAAATAATAGAAGAAAATATAAATTTAATAAAAAATTATTATTTATTTAAATATTTAGAAAAAGATGATTTAAGTAATTTATTTTCTTTAATAAGAGTTTTTCAAATTAAAGAAGTTGGATTAGTTTTAAGTTTAAGTTCTTATAATCCTAAAGTTTCATCTTCTTTTTCAAATATAAAACCTTTTTTTAGAAATAATAAAGATATATTTTATGTAGCAAAAGGAAGTTTAAGAGAAATTTATAAAAGTGGAGAAAATAAATTAAAAATTAGAAAAGGAGATTTTGCTGGAATAATTTCTACTTTTTTTCAAAATTCAGATAAAAAAATTATAGAAATTAAAAATAAAGAACCAAATAGTATTATTATATTATTTTCTGAAAAAGCTTTTATCGAATCTATTGGAATTGATTATAAATCTCATATATTATTTCAATTATATTTTGAAAATATATGTAAAATTGATATTATATCTTCTTTTATGGGAGAATCAACTATTGAAAATTATAAAATTTTATTTGAATCTTTTTATATAAATGAATATAAAAAAGATGAAATTGTAATTTCAAAATCATCATATGAAAATAAGAAAATAGTTATTGTTTTCTATGGTGATTTAATGAAAAATAATAAAGTTATATTATCAAAAGGAGAAATAATAGGAGAAGATTTAATAGATTCTTTGACAGAGTAAAATATAAATTTTTAATAAAATTTAGTTTAGATCAGGATATAATAAGTAAAAATAATTTAACATTTGTATTTGAATGTTCTTGGATACAAATAAAATCAATTTTAAAAAATTTTACAAATAACAAAGTAAAATTTGAGACTTTTTATTCTTTAACAAAAATTGAAATATTTTCAAATTTAACAGACAAACAAATTTTTTCCTTAACAAATATATGTCATAAAGAAAAATTTCAAAAAAAAGATTTAATAATAAAAAATGGAGATCATAATAATTATTTTTATTTAATATCAAAAGGAAGAGTAAAAATGAAAGAACCAAATAATAATAAAACTATAAGAGTATATGATGAAGGAAGTTGTTTTGGAGAATTATCAATATTAAATGAAACACCAAATACAAATAATTTTATAGCAGCTGAAAATACAACATGTTATTTAATTAATTCAGAAAATTTTTTTGAATTATTAAAAGAACAGAATACAAATGAATTTTTAAAAACAAAAATGCTTCTTGAAGATAATGATATATTATTAAATGATTTATATTATATTTCTTATTTAGGAAGAGGAAGATTTGGAAATGTTTGTTTAGTTCATAATAAAATTTGTTTTTATGCTGCTAAAGTAATAAGTAGATTAGCAGCAGAAAAACAAAAAACTGGTGTTAAAAATTTAATTAATGAAAAAAAAACTATGATAAGTATTAATCATCCTTTTATTGTTAAATTAGTTAAAACTTTAAAAAAAGAAAATTGGGTTTTTTTACTTGAAGAATATATTTCTGGGAAAAATTTCGGAGAATATTTAGATAATAGAAAATATAAAGAAAATATCTATGAAACAAAATTTTATAGTTCAATATTATTTGAAATAATATCATATTTAAATAAAAGGAAAATAATTCATAGAGATATAAAGCCAAGTAATATAATGTTATCATCAAATGGATATTTAAAATTAATAGATTTTGGAACTTCAAGAAAAATAAAAAATTATTCTGAAACTCTAATTGGAACACCTAATTTTATAGCTCCTGAAATTTTATTAGGAAAAGGTTATTCATTTCCTTGTGATTATTGGTCAATTGGAGTTTGTATTTATTATATATATTTTGGTACTCTTCCTTTTGGAAATAAAGCTATTGAATTAATTGATATTTATAAAGAAATTATTGAAAAAGAACCTGAATTTCCTATTAATTCACCTTTTGAAATTAAAAATTTAATTTCTGGTTTATTATGTAAAAAAGTTACTCAAAGAATTAATTCTTTAGAAAAAGTTCAAAATCAAAATTTTTTTAAAAATTATCCATGGGAAGATTTAAAAAAATTTAAAGTTAAACCTTTTTATATTCCTAATAGAGATATTAGAAATAATCCTCAAAATTTAAATATATTAAATTCACCTTTTTCATTATTTATGGAAAATGAAAAATTTGAAACTATACAAATGCAAACTTTGAAAATTAATAATAAAATGGGGAAAAAAGATCTTTCTATAAATGTTGATTCAAAGTGGTTTGATGATTTTTAATCAATTTTTTATATATAATTACTTTTACTTCAATATAAATTACTATTTTGTAAAAAAATGCTCAAATTTATATTAATTCTGTTATTTGAATGAAATTAATTATTTTATTGTTTTATTAATAAATAATAGGTAGTTTACTTATGTATAATTAATAATTAATTAATTATAAATTAAATTGTATTAAGTTCATTATAAAAATTTTAATTTAATTCCACAAGTAGAACTTCAAGTTCAACAAGACTAAAATATTTATTTTCAGTTAATCCTAAATTTTCTCCATAAGAACTTCTAGGATTACTCCAATGATTTGAATTCGTTAAAATATTATCATATATATCAATAGCATAACTTCCATCTCCAAAAATGGGTCCATAACTTCGTTGATAACTGATTGAAGCTTTATTATTTTTAGTATTAAATTTTTTTTTTTGATTTAAAGAAAAAACAAAAGCATCAGAATCAGGAATGCATTTCTTATCAACTTCCCATTTTGCTTTAGTAAATCCACCAAAAATATATCCACCTGGAGTTTTACCAATAACAAGTGTTGGTCCTTTATTATCACATAATTTATGAAAATTTTCTGCTTTATCTCCATCTTTTGTTGCTCTATAAATTAATTTATATTTTATCTTTTTTTCTGGTGAAATCCATGAATCTATTAATTTAACATCTTCTTTTTTTGTAATTATAATTGACTCTTCATTTAGATTTGAATAATCTTTTTCAGGATTCATTAATATATTTATTTTTTCTTTTAATTCATTTATTATTATTTTCATTGAAGAATTCTCATCTTTTAATTCTTTTATTATTATTTTCATTGATGAATTTTCTTCTTTTATTATTTCTATTTCATTTTTCATTGAATCTTTTTCTAATTTTAATTCTTTTACTGTTTTACATAATATTTCTATTATATTATTTTGCTCTTCTTTTTGTTTTTTTAAAGGAATAATTATTTTATCTTCATCATCAATTGGATTTATAAAAAAAATATTTTTAAGAGAATCATCATTTTTATCATCTTCTTTTATAAAAATTTTGTTTGATTGATTTATTTTATTGAAAATTTTAATTATTTTTTCAATTGATATAAATTGTTTAAAATAAGGATTTAATTCTTGTAATTGAGTTAGATTAAAATCACTTTTATATTTTTTTTCAGGAAATGATTTTAAATCAATTAATTCAAAAGAAATATAATCTGTTGAACTTCCTAATATTAATTTAAATTCAGAAATCTCATTTATTATATTAGTTGAAAAAATATTATTAAATTTAAAATTTGGCTTTGGTGCTTCCATTTATTTATTATAAAATAAAATAAATAACAAAATAAAACATATTTTAAAAAAGTATAAAAGAATAATTCATTGAATTTTTCCAAGAGTTATAAAATATAAAATAATTAATAAAAATGTCATTTGGTTCTGATGTTGAATTTGAAAATAATGTAAAAAATGATATTTCAAATGAAAGAAGTAATTATGATCAATCAAGAAATGAGAGAAATAAAATTCTTGATGATTTTATAAATGAATTAGATAATAGTAATTATGAAGAAAAAAAATATGATGATGAAGAAGAAGATGATTTTGATAGAGCAGAAAATGAATATATGAAAAAAAAAGAAGAAGAAGAACAAAATAGAGAAGATTATGATGTAAATAATGATTATGAAAATAATGAAAATATTATTAATAATGAAAATAAAGATGAAGAAAATTTTGAAGAAGAAGAAAATGAAAAGAATAGTAATTATAATTTAAATAGTGAAGAGAAAAGTGGTTATCAAAATAGTCAAGAGGAAAATTCAGATGAAAATAATTATAATATTATGGGTAATAAGAATAATAATTATGAAGTTAAAAATTTAGATAATAATTATAACTATTTAAATGAAAATAATAATAGTTCTGAAGATGATAATTTAGATAATAATAATTATAATATTGAAAATGAAAATAATAATTATAAAAATAGTGAAGATGACAATTTAAATAATAATTCTAACCTAGAAAATGAAAATAAAAATTTTAAAGATGACAATTTAGATAATAATAATTATAACATTTCAAGTGGAAATGATATGAATTCTAAAGATGAAAATTTAGATTATAATAATTATAACCTTGAAAATAATAATAATTATAATATTGAAGATGAAAATTTAAATTATAATAAAGAAAGCGAAAATAATAATAATTATGAAGATGAAAATTCAAATAATAAATCTAATTTTGATAAAGAAAATGATCATAATTATAAAAATGAAAATTTAGATAATAATAATTCTAGTATTTATATAAAAAGTGAAAATAATAATAATAATGAAGATGAAAATTTTAATAATAATAAATCTAACCTTGAAAATAATAATAATTATAATATTGATGGTGAAAATTTAGATAATAATAATTCTAGTATTTCTATAAAAAGTGAAAATAATAATAATTATGAAGATAATAGCAAATTTAATTTTGATAATAAAAATAATAATGATGAGATTTCTGAAAATGAAAACTTAGGAGATAATAATTTTAATATAAATAAAGATGAAAACCTAGATAATAATTACTATCATTTGGAAAAAGAAAGTATTGATGATAAAAATAATGATGAAAAAATGAATAATAATTATTCTAATTTGGAAAAAGAAAGTATTGATGATAAAAATAATATTTTAGATAATGATGAAAAAATAAATAATAATTATTCTAGTTTGGAAAAAGAAAGTATTGATGATAAAAATAATAATTTTAATAATGAAAATAAAGAAAATGAAATTGATGAAAATATAAATACCAATGATAAAATTAATAATTATAATACCTCAAATGAAAAAATTGAAAACAATAATAATTTAGGAGAAAATTATAATAATGAAGAAAATTCATTGAATAAAAAAATAGAAAAAAACAATAACAATAATAACAATTATAAAGAGGATCAAAACATTAGTGATGAATATAATGAAAATAGTAATTATATAATTCCAGGTAATTCAGAAAATGAAATATTAGATGATGAAAATTATAATGAAAAAAAGAATAAAAATGAAGAAAATAAGGAATATATGAAAGAAAATTCAGATAATTTTGAAAATAAAAAAAATGATTCTAATGATTTTGATATTAATAAAATTGAAGAATCTGATAATTTTGAAGTAGAAAATATTGATGATGAAATATCAAATGAAAAAAATGATGATATAAAACAAATAGAAGATAATAATGAATTAGATAATTTTGAAAATGAAACAGAAAAAAAGAATAATGAATATGAATATAAAGAAAAAGAGGTAATTGAAGAAGATAAAGGAGTTTTTAAAGAAGTTAGTTCAAAAGATAATTTAAAATATAAAAATGAAAATGTTGAAGAAAAAAAACAAGATTCAAATGATGAAGATAATTATAATGATTATAATTTTGATTTTAATAGTGGAAAAATGGAAGAAGAAGAAGAAAATGATATAAATAAAGAAATTGAAAATGAAAATAGTAAAAAAGAAAAAAATTATGAAAATGAAAAAAAAGATGAAAATATTGAAATAAAAAGTGAAAATAAAGAAGAAATTATAAAAGATGAAAAATTAGAAGAAGTAAAAGATGAAAATAATAATGAATTAAAAGATGAAAAATTAGAAGAAGTAAAAGATGAAAATAATGAAGAATTTGAAAATGAAAAATTAGAAGAAGCAAAAGATGAAAATAATGAAGAATTTGAAAATGAAAAATTAGAAGAAGCAAAAGATGAAAATAATGAAGAATTAAAAGATGAAAAATTAGAAGAAATAAAAGATGAAAAAAATGAAGAATTTGAAAATAAAGATAATAATTATGAAGGAGAAAAAGAAGAAATTGAATCAATAAAAGGAGAAGAAAAAAAAGATATTGAAACAAATATAAAAGAAGACAAAAATGAAAATGAGGAAATAAATGAAGAAGAGAATTTTGATGATATAGAAGAACAAAAAAGAAAAGAAGAAGAAAGAAGATTAATAATAGAACATTTTAAATCATATTATAAAAAAGCAAATAAACCGAAATTTAGTTTTAGAGAAAGGAAATTTTTTCCTAGATTATATAAAAATCCTGAAAATTTGTATTTAATTGAAGCACATAAATCAAGAGAAAAATTAAAATTTTATAAATTATATGATAAAAAAACAGGATTATTTAAAGAACCAAAACCTAGAAAGAATGAAATTGATGGAAGTAAAAGTTTTAATAATTCTGGAAAATATAATAATAATTATAAAGAAGAAAATGAAGTAAATAATGAAAATGAAGAAATAGAAAATAATAATGAAAATGGAGAAATAGAAAATAATAATGAAAATGAAGAAATAGAAAATAATAATAATGAAAATTATGAAATAGAAAATAATAATGAAAATTTTGAAATAGAAAATAATAATGAAAACCCAGAAAATAAAAATAATAATGAAATTATAGAAATAGAAAATAATAATGAAAATATAGAAATAGAAAATAATAATGAAAATCCAGAATTTAAAAATAATAAAAAAAAAGATAATCAAAATAAAACTAAAAAAAAGAAAAATAGATTTATAAAAACAAATATAAAAATTATAAATAAAAAAAAACCAAATTCTCAAAAAATTCATAAATATAATCCAAAAAAAGAAAATTCAAAAAATGAAGAAAAAGAGGAGAGTAGAGTATCAATAGAAGAAATAGATTCAATAATAAAGAAATATAGAAATAAAGAATATAATACATCAAAAAAGAAAAAACCTTTATCAAAAAAAATGAGGCAAAAAATATTTATAGATTCAATAAATGATAAAAAAAATCCATATTCAACATTTTGGCCAAATCATTTATTAAAAATGAATTATAATTCTGCTTTACAAGTTAAAGGATTTCAAAATGGAGTTCCTCAATTTAAAATAAAAAAATTTAATGATGAATTTTTCCTTCCTCCAATAAATAATAATGCTTCTCAAAGTAAATATAATAAATTTGGATATAAAACTTTATCTACTTTCACTAATAATTATGGAAATAAATCTCCTATTTCAAATAAAAAAAGTCATACTCAATATAATCAAAAATTTTTTGATTGTGAACAAAATAATAATGAAAAAGATTATTATAATAATAAAAAAAATGAGAATTATGATGAAGAAGAAAATTATGATGATAATAATAATAATAAAAATAATAATGTTGAAAATAAAGGAAAAATTGAATTTAAAGTTATTTTAAATCATTTTGGAAATAATGATAAAAATAATGAAGTTAATAAAAAGAAAAATAATATTAAAAAGAATAATAATAATGAAAAGAATTTAGAAGAAAATAATACAGAAGAAAAAAAATTTAATTCAAAAAGCATATTTAATAATTATGATGGAAATTATGATATTAAAAATGAAGATGATTATGAAAAAATTCAAAAACAAATCCAAGAAAAAAACATAGATGAGAAACCTAAAAAAATAGAAACAAAATTAGATGAAATTAATGAAAACGAAGAAGATTTTTAAAATAAAAAATAAACTAAAACTAACTAATAAATATATAATTATTTATTTACAAATTTTTTTCAAAAAATTTAAAAAAAAATTAATTATTTAAAAAAAATGGAAAATAAAGAAACAGAATTAGACATAGAAAAATTAAAAAAAACATTTGAAGAGAAAGCAACAAAATTAAGAACATCACCTCCAAAAAACGTAAAATTTGATAATAATCAAAAATTAAAATTTTATGGATTATATAAAGTAGCAACAGTAGGAAAATATTCAGAAAAAAATAAATTAAAAGCCGGTTTTTTTGATTTTGAAACAAAATATAAAAATCAAGCTTGGGAAAAATGTTCAATTTATTCTCCAAATGAAGCAATGATAGAATATATAAAATATTATTGTGAATTAACAGGAGAAAAATGTGATATAATATTTACTAAACCAAAAATTTCAATTGATGATTTATCTCTTGATATTCCTGATTTAGAATCTCAAAGTTTATATTCTTCAAATGCTAAAGAATCTTTATTAGAAAAACAAAAATTTTTAGAAAAAGCTTCAATTGAAGAAAAAAAATTTCAAAGTTTAAAAGATGATATTTATCAAGGAGAATTAATTACTGAAGATATTTTAAATAAATTTGAAAAAGATCATAAAATAAATTTATTAAGTTTTAGAGATACTATTGGACAAAGTATTTTACATGTTGCTGTTGATGCTTTAAATTTTAGTGCTGTTGATTCTTTAATTAAATTAAATTATGCTAAAGAATTAATTGATGTTGGTGATAATGTTAATATGACTCCTATGCATATTGCTGCTATTAATTTTGATTTACATATTTATGATGCTTTAATTTGTTTAAATCCTAATAAAAAATTAAAAGATAATGAAGGAAAAACTTGTATTGATTATTTAAAAGAAAATGATGATGTTGAAGTTCCTAAAAAATATCTTAGAGAAGATGAATAAAAAAATAAATGCAAATTTTATATTATATTCAAATAAAATATTTTAACTCAAAAAAACATTTTTTTCTAATATTTAAATAAAAAATAAAATAATAAAAAAAAATAAAAAAATAAAATAAATAAAAAAATATAATAATTTATTAGTCAAAAAAAAAAACTAAAAGAAGAAAAAAAGTATACATAAAAAGAATATTTATAATATAAAATTAAAATATATAAAAAAAAGTTTTATTAAATAAATTTATATTAAAAATTAGCGGAGAGTGGTTTCGATCCACCGTCCTCTGGGTTATGGGCCCAGCACGCTTCCACTGCGCCACCCCGCTTTCTGATATTCTTATGTTTTATTTATTATTTAAATATCAATAATTATATATTTCAAAAAAAATAATAATTATTTTAATTTATTTATTATTTTATTAAATGTATTAAATATTTTTATAATATGTTCCCAAAAAAATCACAATTGATTAATTCTAAATATTTAAAAGGAAAACCTTTTACATGTATTACACAAAAAATCGTTTTAAATCCTACTACTACTGTTGTTAAAGTTATTAAACAAAAAATCAATAAAGTAAATTCTTATCGAAATATTAATTCAAAAAAATCAAATGATAAAAAATATAGAAGTATTTCACCCAAATCAATAACAAAAAATGCTTTTCAAAATTTAGAAAAAAAAGAAAATAAAAATAATTCAATTACTGTTAATAAAAAAAATAATATTAGTTTATCATCAAAAATTAAAGATGATTATCTTAATCAATATTCATGTTTAACAAATAAAATAAATACTCTTAAAAAAAGAAGAGATGAAATGAATAAAAAATTAACAGCTTTTAAAAAAAAAGATAATGAAATAAAAAAAATTCAAAAATCAAAAAGTGAATTAAAAATTAAAATATTAGAAACAAAGAAGAAAAATGAAGAAGAATTAAATGAAAAAAAATTTAAAATTCAATCAATGAGAAAATTAGCAAAAGAAAGAAATAAAAGTTTACAAGAAATAAAAAATCAAAAAAGTCATTTATTATCTGAAATATCAAAATATGATCAAAATTTAGTTAAATCAATGATTAATCATACAAATTATCAAAATGATACAATTAATAAATATAAATATTTAAAATTAAGAGATGAAAAAAAAAAAAATAAAATTAAAATTACAAAAAAAATTGATAAAGATAAGAAATTTAATGATAAATTATTTACAAGAAGATTAAAAGAAATAAATTCATTAAAACAAAAATGTGATGAATTAGAAAAAATAAAAGTTAGATGTATTGAAGATTATAAATCAACAAAAAAAAAAGTATTAACAATGAATAAATCGTTAAATATATTTTTAACTGAAAAACAACAAAAACCACTATCTCCTTGTAATTCAGAAAGAATAAATTTTAATAGTATAAATAATACTCCTAAAAATAATAAATCAAATTTAAGTATTTTAACTTTAAGTGAAAGTTATAGTACAAATTCAGGTCAAATAAAATCATTAAATTTCAAATAAAAAAAATTATATATATATTAAATTTAATTTTTTTAAATTTTTTTATAAAAACATCAAAAATATTATATAAAATTTTTCACTTGAACAAAAATATAAATAACGAACTAAAAATATAAGTAAATAAAAATTTTAAAATGTCAAATCCATTAATTTCATCTTATGATAAATTTGTTTCTTCAAATTTAATTAAAATAGAAACAATACCTTTAAGTCCAATAAATCCTCTTTATAATCCAATAGATAATATTCAAACTCCTTTAAATTTTAATTCAAATGAACATTTTTTAAAAAAAAAAAGAAATAATCAAAATTCTTTTTGTCAAGAAAACTCTCCTTTGTTAAATAACCCAATAACACCTAATTTTAATTTTATGGGAAATATAAATTTAAATCAAATTCAAAAGATTGATTTTAATTCTTCTTTTCTTCCTTTTCCAGATATAATTAACCAAGTTCAAATTGATTTTCATAATAATATTAATGCAACTTTTTTTGAAAATTTAGAATCTTCAAATTTATTTTATGAAGAATCTTCAATAAATAAAATTGTTTATCTTGATCAAATAAATGTTAAAGGAACTTTTTTAAAATATTTTCCATTAATTTCAATTGGAAAAGAAGGAAAATGTATTTCAATTAATACAAAAGTTGAAAAAAAAGGTCTTTTTGAAATTATACCAATAAATTTAAAAAAAAGTAAAGAAATATTTTTTACTTGGAGTTATATTTCAAATAATTTTATTCAAGATATAATTCAAAAATATAATTTAATTCAACTGAAAAATTACCATATTAATAATTTTGATGATTTAATTAATTATTTATTTAATGAATTAAGAAGAAGTATTCAATCAATTCAAGTTAATTTTCTTCATCAAAAAAGACAAGAATTAAATGAATGTTTATTAAATAAAACTCAAGATATAATAATTTCAATTAATGAAATTTCTGAAGATGCTATTAATTATTTACAAAATAATTATAAAAATCTAACAAAGAAATTAATCAATGAAGAAAAAAAAGAAATAAAAAGAGAAAAAAGAGTAAAATTAGGAAGAAAAAAAAGAAAATATATAAAAAGAAAAGAAAATATAAAAAAAATAAATCTAAGAGAAAAGAAAAAAAATAAATTAAAAAAAGTGAATAAAATAAATATAGAAGAAGAAGAAATAGATTCAAATTCAGAAAATGATGAAGATTATACAATAAAAAATAATAAAAAAAATAAAAAAATAAATTTTAAAACAAATTTAATATTTCATTGTCCTTTTTGTAAAAAAAATTTTATTAATGGATGTGCTTTAGGAGGTCATATGAGTAGAGTTCATCCTCATCAAAGTAAAAATTATCAAAAAAAAATAAAAACTAGAGTTGAAAGAGAAGAATTTAGAGAAGCTATTTATGAAGCTAAAAAAAAACTTCTTGAAAAATATCATATGGATTTTAATAGTTTAATTAAAGATAAAATTGGAAAAAATAAAATTAAATCTTTAATTCATCTACATAAAAAAGAATATTATAAAATTTTATCTAAAATTAAAATTGATAAAGGACTTCCCATTAAAGATAATAATAAATCTGGAAAAGAAAGAAAGAATTATTTTAAAGAAAATTTAAATGAAAAATCAAGTTATGAAGAATAAAATATATTTAACTATAGAAATTTTTAAAATATATATTTAAAATATATAAATAATAAATAAATAAATAAATTAAAAAAAAAAAATAATAATTTAATTAAAAAAAAAAAAAATCAACATTAATTAATATCATTAAATAAAAAAAAAAGAAAAAAATTTAAAAAAAAAAATATAAAAAAAAACGTTAAAACAAAAAAAAAATTTTTTCCAAATTTCCAAAAAAATAATATAAAAATTTAGCATTTTTCTTCTTTAAGAGCATCTTTAAAAAGATATAAAACAGGTCCTGGAGCAGAATCATCTTCCCAATATTGAATAACAATACCACCATCTAAATCATTATCTTCATTATGAGAAGCTCCAGTATAAAGTTCAAGATCATTGAAATGAGGAACAATAAATTTAATAAAATCAGTGGCTCCTTTTTTGAAAGTATCAACTCTTTCTTTTTTTCCATTTTCTTCTAAATAAGTTACAATTTTTTTAAAATATTCTTTAACATAAGCCATAAATTCTTTTTTACTCATTTGAACTGGTTGAAGATTTGAATTATAAACTACATCAATTACTTTTTCTACTGGTTCATCAGGAGATGGTCCTTCATCTTCTTCTCCTTTTCCAAATGCATCTCCTCTTCCTATGTCTATGTTACCTACATCTTCCTTCTTTGTATAATGAGTCTGTACTTTCATTATTACATCGTCATATATTAATTCAAAAGGAAATATATCTGACATAAATTCATCGTTTTTTATAATGTCTTGGAATATCAACATTTTTTTTTTTTTTTTGGAATGATATTTTTTTTAGATATTTAGTCTTTATATTTTTTTTTTTTTATTTTATTTATTTTTTTTGATTGGTTTTTTTTTAATTTATTTTATTTTATTTTTATTTAATTTTTTTTTTTGAGTTGATTTTTTATTTTGTTTTTTTTGATTGGTTTTTTAAATGGTTTTTTGATTTTTTTTTATTTTATTTTTTTTTTATATATTTTTTTTTAAAATTTTTTTTATGGATGATAGTAATGATGAAATAATTATTCCTGATGAAAACGGATTTAGACCAAATGAAAAAGAAGAATGGTTTAATGAAAAAGATTACATAAATCAAGTAGAAATAGATAATGAAGGAACATATATTTATCCATCAGAAATATCAAATAGTATAAATGACAGAATAATAACATTATCATTTAAAGCAGCAATAGAAATAAACAGTGAAGTATTTTTTAATAAAATTGTATTAGATATTAATAGTGGAATAGGAATTAATTCTTTATTAGCAGCAAAAGCAGGAGCAAAAAAAGTTTATTCAATTGAACCAAATAAAACTTTAGCAAAATATGCAAAAGAAATAACAAAACATAATTTTTATGATAATGTAATAGAAGTAATTTCAGATGATATATATAATTTTCAATTACCAAATAATTCAAAAGTAGATATTATAATATGTAATTGGATGGGATTTTTTCTTTTACAAACTTCATTAATTAAACAAGTAATATATGCAAGAGATAATTTTTTAAAAGAAAAAAATGGTATAATTTTACCAGATAAAGCAACATTATATCTTTCTGCATTAGAAGATCAAAAATATAAAGAAGAAAAATTTTCTTTATGGAATAATGTTTATGGAATAAATATGTCATGTATAAAAAATATAAGTTATGCTTCTCCTTTAATAGATTCATTTAATAAAGAATCAATTATATCAACAATTTGTCCAATTTATAATATAGATATATATAAAATAACAGAAAAAGAATTAAATTTTTCAAATGAATATGAATTAGTTTTTGTTAGAAATGATTATATGAGTGGTTTAGCTTCTTGGTTTGATGTTCAATTTTATAATCTTCCTAATCAAATTAAATTTACTACAAGTCCTTATAATCAACTTACTAAATGGAAACATACTATTTTTTATAAAAATGATGATGTTAAAGTTAATAAAGGAGATATTTTAAAAGGATCTTTTTGCTGTTTAGTTGATGAAAAAACTAACCAAGAAATGGGCTCTTTAAATATTAAAATTTCTTTTCATTTTAATAGAAAAGAAAATAATAATAATGATAATGATATTTGTGATGGTATTCAATTATATAAAATTTCTTCTTAATTTTTTTTTTTATAAAAATGAAAAAAATTTATTTAAATTATATAAATCATTTTAATTTATAATGAATTTTTCACTTTATTTCTATTCCATTTTGAGATAATAATTTCTTTATTTCTTCATTTGAATCTATTAGTTTTATAAAGTTATTTAATTTTTTTTCATAATTTGTTATTATATTTACTAAAATTTTATATTGATTTTTAACAAAATTGATTTTTGATTTTAATTCATTTAATTCATTTTCTGAGGTTATATTTTCTTCAGAATGAATACTTTTTGAAGATAATGATAATGAATTTGAATTATATAAATTTTGATTTAAATTATTATTTGATAATTTTTTTTTATTTTCTAATTTTTTTTTTTCATTTTTTAAAAGATTAATCGTATTTTGGGCATTTATCATTAATACAATTAACATTGGGTCATTGGCTTTATATTTTCTTAAAAGTAAATTTATTTTATGTTTATTTGATTTTGAATTATATATTTTAAACAAATAATTTCTATAAAATTGTTGAATTAATATTATTTGTGTTTTTAATTTTTGTAAAGAATTGTTTTTTGATTTTTTAAGATAAAATTTTTGAATTATTTTAATTTTTTCATTCAATAAAGAAAATAAAAGCCACATTAAAATTTCGTAAGTTTTATAATTTATCATAATTAATTCATCTGTAATTAAAAAATCTTCATTTATTTTTTCAAAGGCTTGAATATCATATATATAATTTCTTAATTTGGAAATATATATTTTCTTTTTTAATGAATTATATACATTATCAATATCTGATAAAATAGGAAGAAAAAATTTAAAAAATTGTGAAATTGAAATTTCTTTAAGATAATGATGACCTTGTTTTTTATATATATTAATATATTCTATTAATTGAGAATAATAAAAAAAAGATTCTATGTTTTTTTGTTTTTTAATGAAACTATCAAAATTAGTTAAATTTATATTATAAATTTGTTTGATAATTTTAAATTCTTCTTTTTCAATGATTTCAATATTTTTTTTTGATTCTTCAAAATGATTTTGAAAAAAATTTATAAGATTAATACCCTCATTGAAATCATTTATTTTTAAATCATTAATTAAATTTATAATAATTTCTTCTTCATTTTTTTTTATATTTTTTGAACAATTTTCTAAAATTTCTCCATGAGAATTCAAA
The DNA here is from genome assembly GCA_023805745.1 of Isotricha sp. YL-2021b. Classification (NCBI taxonomy): domain Eukaryota; phylum Ciliophora; class Litostomatea; order Vestibuliferida; family Isotrichidae; genus Isotricha; species Isotricha sp. YL-2021b. The sequence continues at coordinate 13,924 of JAJJKW010000362.1, read as the reverse complement.
TAAAATTGAGAAAGGAAGTTTTTTTTTTCTTTATCCTGTAATTGAAAATAATAAATTAATTTTCCAATTGTTTTATTAATAAATTCATCTGATTTTTCTTGTTTAAATATATTAAAAAATGACAAAAATATTTGTTCATTTTTTGTACAATATTTTAAAATTTCTTGATTTAAAACTTCTGTTAATTGATAAAAAATATAAATATTAAATAAATTTGAACAAAAAATTAAATTATTAGAATTAATTTTTTCATTTTGAGGAATATATTGATTATAATATAAAATAAAAGATAATATTAATAATTTGAAAATAAATTCAAATTTATCACTTTTATGTGTAAATTGATATATTAAATTAAAAATAAAATAATCTTCTTTATGATATTTAAAAATATTTTTAATAATTTCTATTAAATTTTGATTGTGAATTATATTTGAAATTATAGATAAAGGAAAATATCCTTTATTTCTCTCATTTTTTAAATAATTTTCATTTCCAAAAAATAAACTATATACACATAAATTATTTTTCTTCTCATTACTTTGAAATAAAGGAACAATATTATATTTATTAAATTTAATGAACAAAAATTGGATTTTAATTCTGTCAACTATTTTAAAATATATATCAATAATTTTATTACAACAATGATTATAATTATTAGTTATCTGAAATAATTTTTTATGAATATAAGAAGTAGATTGTCCATTTATTATAAATAAAGTTTTTTGTTCATAATTATTATAAAAATCATAAAGGAAAAAATCTCTTTCTTTATTTTCATTATAACTATCTTTTATATTAAACAAAATTAATAAATTATTAGCAAAAATAAAAGGTCTTTTTGTATTAATTCTAAATTGAATATTTTTTAATACTGAAAAGTCGTTTATATTTTTCATTTCAGTTAAATTTCCAAAAGGAAGAAAATTATCAATTTTTTTATAAATAATATCCTCTTTCTTAACTAAAATTTCAGAATTAATATCAATATATTTTAACTTAACTACATTATTTTTATCTTCAATTAAATAAATAGGAACTAAAAAATCTTCTCCTAAATGATAAACAATAATACATTCATTTTTAATGTAAAAATTATTAATAGATTTATCTTTAATTAAAGGAATTTCATTTTTAAATGTATTTAAAGTTTGAGTATTATTTTCTTCTTTTATACTAAAATTATTGGAATTATTACTTTTTGAATTAGCAAAGTTACTACTAAATTTAGATTGTTCAATTGAACTAGTAATTTTTTTTGAAAAAAATTTTTTATGAACATAAGAATTAATTGTATATTCATCGAAATTAATAATAGTTTCACTTAAATTTAAAGAGTCATTAATTGTATTTTCATTTTTATCATCTTTAAAATATATTGATGATGAATTATTAATAATTGAATTTTCATCTATGAATTTAAAACTTTTATTTTCTATAGAATTATTAGAATCAAAAATATAAATTATATTATATTCTCCATTATTAGGTTTTTTATAATCAATTAACATATTTCCATTTATTTCATATTGATATAGAAATTTTCCTGGAGGTAGAAAAAGTTCAATTGAATGAATAACTTTATCTTTTTCCATTATTTGTCTTTTTAAAGTTAATTTTTTATTATAATCTGGGAAATTACATATAATATTAATTTTTTCTTCTTTTCCTTCCCATGAAATCACAACTTTTGTTTTGTTTATTTTTTTATTCATATATGATGTATTTCTTATTTCCATAATAATCTAATATTTATTAAAATATAATTTACATTAAAAAATATTTAAAAATATTTATAAACCCTATTTTTAATTATTAGAAATTGAAGCTTTCCTTGATGGAAAAATTGCTTTAATAATATTATTTCTATTATCTTCATCAATTGCATCAATTTGCATATTTTTAATCTTTTTTTCTTTTTGATTTAATTCAGAAATACCGATAATATATTTAGATTTTTTTGAAGTTTTTTTTTCAACTGAAATTAAATTTTGATTATAAATAACAAATAATTTATTCTTATTAAAAGAATCATCTTTTATATCTTTTTCTTCATCAAATATAATCACATGTTTTTGTAATGTTGCAATAATAAAACAATTTCTCCATCCTTTAAATACTCCTGCATCTCTTAAACAAGGAGCTTTAAATTGTATAATATCATTATGTTCTATTGGAATCTTCTTTGGCATTAATTTTAAAATAAATAATATAAATTCATTAAAAGTTTCATAATTTTTAATATTGAAATTTGAGTCTTCATAAATTATTTTATTTTGAATAAAATTATATTGAATTAAATTATGTTGAAATTGCTTTATTATATCATTTATATCTTTGTATTCTTTTAATAAATTTATTAAGGATTGTTTTTCTAAATCAAAATCAACTTCTTCTCCTAAATCTATTGATAAATAAATATCATTATTCAAGAAAATTTGATTTTTAAAAGTTTCTAAATTATTTTTCATGAATAATATATAATCATTAAAATCATCATTTGATTCTTTAAAAATTTTGAAAATTTCATTTAAATAAAATTCAATTTTTATAAACATTTTATTACAATAGTAAACTAAATTATGTTCTATCATAATAAAATCATGCATTAATATTAAATCATTTTCTAAATTTTCATCATTAAATTTTTCTTTAAAAGTGTCAAAATCAATTTTAAAATTTTTAACATATAAATTATCTAATTTTATTAATCTATGTTCAATTTTCCAAATTAATTTAAAAGTCTTTTTATTATTTTCTTCTAATTTTAAATTCATATTCTCATATTTATTAATAGTAATTGAAGTAATATTTTTTTTTAAACCTGAAGATAATTCATTTAAATATTTTTCAAATGTAGAATTTGTTTTAGAAAAAATTTCAACAACATTTTGACCTACTAATAAATCTTCTTTTTGATTAGGAAGAATTTTAGAAATTTTAGATAATTCTAAAGAAAAATTTGAATAAATATTCGTTAATTCTTTAAAATATTTTATAAAAGGTTTAATTTCATTATTTAAAAAAGAATTTAAATTAACATAATAAGATTCAAAATATTTTTTTAAAATTTGTGAATAAAAATTTGCTGTATTTTTAGTAAAAGAAAATATACTATTTAATCTATTTATTTTCTTTAAAAAAATTTCTTTTGTTTCATCAATTTGAGTTAATTCTAAAATTGTTTTTTTTCTCTTAATATTTTTTTGAGAAATTTTTGATGATGTTAATTCAAAATTTAAACTATCTCTATTAGATTCAGATTTATAATTTTTTTTTTCTAAAAAAATTGAATCTGTTGAAATTAAATCTTCTTTTTTTTCAAGTGAAGAATCTAATTTAGGACTATCAGAATTTTTCATTATATATTTAATTTTTAAATATTACTTAAACTTATTCAAATAAATTTTTTAATTCTAAAAAAATAAAAAAATTAAATCAATCAAGTTTAATTTATATAATGAAAAATAATCATATATACATTGAAAAATTATTTATAAATAATAATATATTATTATTTTAAATTAAAACTCATCGCAACTTTTTGAATAAAACTATTTCCTTTATTATGTTTTTTTAATTTGAATCCACTTTTTCTTTTTTCAAAATTTAAATCAAGAATTGGGATAATATCTCCTTTATTATTTTTAAAAGGAGATTTAGTAAGACTTCTCATATTAATTTTATCATAAAAATATAAAGCATCTAAATCTTTTATATTTTTTCTATTTAAATTTTCTACAAATCTTTTTCTCTCTTCATTTATAATGTTATTTCTCTCTTTTTTTTTTAATTCAAATATATCTTTTTCTTTATCTGATGATGTTATTATTACTGAAGCATTTGTACTTTTACTTATTTGATCTGGAGATTTTTCTAAAAAAAATTTTATTTTTTTTTTCCATTCGTTTATTTCATTTTCTTTATTTTGTAATTTTTTTTTATTTTCAATATTTTCTTTTTCAAGTGATTTAATTATATTTTTATAATATTCATTTTTTTCATTTAAATTTCTTTCATCATTTGAATAACCAAAAATAATATCTTGATAACCAATCAATATTAAATTAAATAAATTTTGTTGTTTTTCTGGTAAAATTCTAATAGCTTCTTCAAATATATTTTTATAAGTATTATATATCATATTTCTGTTCTTTAATTTATTTTCTGAGAGTTTTATTCTTAATTTTTCTTCGAGTTCAAAAAATTTATTTGAACTATCATTTTCAACAATTATATTTAAAATTGAATCATCATCTGTTATATTTATTTTTTTTTGAGGTTCATTATTATTATTTGATATATTATTATTATTATTATTATTTTTCATCATAAAATTATTATTAGATAAAAAAGTATTTCTTATATTTTCTTTATTCATTTTCTTTTTAAAATTTTCTTCTGTCATTATAAAATTATTATTACTTGAATTTCTTGAAATATTAAAATCTGTATTTAAATTTAAAATTTTTTTGGGTTTATTTATACTAATATTTTTTTTCATAATAATTTTATTTTTATTATTGGAATTTTTATTTTTATTATTATTCATTATCATTGAACTTTGCATTGAAAAACTTTGATTATGAAAATTTGAACTTGAATTTAAAGAATTATCTGGATTATTTTTTTTTATAACTATTTTATTTGGAATTGCAGAAATATTTGAAATATTTAATAAACTATTTAAACCTGTATGAGGAAAGCCTCTATTATATCTTTCTCTATTTTTATTTAAAGAATTATATTTTTGTTTTGGTGTTTCTTTAAATGTTTTTTTTATTTGAACATATTTAACTGAAGGAGAATTTGATGAAGCAATTCGTTTTTTTATTTTATTCTTAGGAATATATTTTATCTTTTGTTTAGAAATCATTTGAGTATTTATATTTAAGTTTAATTAAAATAATAATTTTTTTTTCAAATGAACAATTTTCTATTCAAAATATTTCTTTTTATTATTTTATATTATTTAACCTATTCAATACCATATAATCAAACAATAAATTCAACAAATCCTCTTTTAACAATAATAAATTCTACAAAATTAAATTCAAATATAAATTTAAAACCATGTCAAGACATAACAGATTGTTATAATTGTTCTTTTACATATTTTGAATATGTTTATTGTCAATGGAATCAAATCTCAAAAACATGTAATCCAGTATATATTTCTAAATCATATTCATATTCTTATGATTTAAAATCAATTTATTCAAATTGCCAATATGATCCTGAAAGTTATTTAGCCAAATCAAAGTATTGTAATAAAGAAGAGTTATTTAAAGATAGTAATAATAATACGGTTAATTCATTTCTTTCTTCTAAAAATGGTAATAAATATAGTTTAATAAATTTATTATGTTTATATACTATTGAAAATTCTCAAAATAGAGAAAATTCAATGTTTACTTTAAATATAACTAAAAATTATAAATATATTAATATTGGAATTGTTTATAATTATGGTTTATATTCAAGATATATTGTTGTTTCAAATGATAAAGATTATGAAATTAATATGGTTGGTGTTAAAGAAATTAAAATTTATGTTCATACTCCTGAAAATTATTATAATATCCCTTTTACTATTAATTACCAATTTATTTTATTTAAACAAAGTAATCTTAATAAAGTTTCTCTTTATATATTAATTTTTGTTGGCTTGTTTATATTCTTTTTCTTTTTATTTGTTTTTATTGTTTTATATCGTAAAATGAAAATTGAACCAAGGAAAAATAAATTAAATTCAATTCAAAATTTCATTTTTTTTTCTCCTACAAAATATGTTGAAAAATATAATAAATCAAATAAAGAATGTTATATGTGCAATTTAAGATTTCAAAATTTAAATAATGTTACTATTTTAAATTGTAATCATGTTTTTCATTATCAATGTTTAGTAAAATGGGTTGTAAAAAATAAATTATCAAAAAGCAATTTTTTCTGTCCAAATTGTCAAAGAGAATTAATAGAAGACTTCAATCAAAGAAATGAAATATAAAAAAATCCTTTTAATTAAATCATTAAAAATAAAAACTTGTAAATAAACTGAAAAAAAAAATAATAAAAAAAAAATTAAAATTATCTTTTCAAAAATAAACCTTCTATTAAATATAAAAAATACTTAATCATCATCATCTTCATTTTTTTCATTTTCTTTATATTCGAAAGTAGAAGTTTGAACATCTTGAGGTTTTTGTTCTAATTCTTCAACACTTGCTTTATCAAAAGGAACTTCAATTTCAGGAACAAATTGAATATAATAAATAGCATAAGCATTTAATGCAATAGAAGCAAGTCCTAAAACTAAATAAAAATATTTAGCTTTTTCTAAATTATAAAAAAGCCAAGCACCAAATCTAACATAAGGTTTAGTATAATCTATTTTATCACATTTATTTTGAATTGCATTATTTATTTCATTAGTATTAATAAAATATCCAAAAAATTCTTCAAAACACATTCTTATTAATTTAGCTGCTGCTGGAGCAATTCCAATAAAACCTGTTACTTCCATCATTTTTGCTGGGGAAAAAATTTTTAAAGTTATACCTAAAATTACTGAATAAAAACCACAAATTAAAAAATATTGAAATAAAAAAACTATTTGAAGTAGTGTTAAATATTTTGTGAATGAAAATATTATAGTTATTAAACTTAAAATAACTCCTAAAACATTTATTATTCTCACAAATTTTGTAAATGAAAATATTTGAAAATCAAATAATAATGCAAAGAAAAAACAAGCTAACCAAGAAGTAAAACTTTTGGAATATACTGGTTGAAAATCTGCTTGTAATTGTAAACAATGATTACTTGTCTCGGCAAAATAATCAGAATAACTATAAACTAATTGAACTAAACAATAAGAAATTATAGAAATAAAAAATTCCCATAACATTGTTTGAGCTAAACCAGCATATTTATATAATGATTTTAGTTCTTTATAATATTCACCAAAAGTTAATTGTTTAACTTCATATTTATCAACAGGATCTTCTTCAAAATTAGCAAAAAAAATAATAAAAAATGAAATCCACATTGGAGTTAAATATAGGCAAATAACAATAATTAATTCATCAATTGATCTATTATTATTTGTTGGAAAATTATTTCCCTGACAAATCCATCCTATAACAGTTACTATAATATCACCTAAAATTATTAAAGTCATTGAAGAAGTTGTTTGATATTTTCTAAAATGTAATGATATATTTCTTAATGAAATTTGAGCAACAGCTCCAATTCCAAATAAGAAAATTAACCAACAAATAGTTAAAAAGAAAAATGAATCTTTTAAATTTTGAAATGTAACTAATAAAATAACAGAAATTGCTTGTGCTAAACAAACTACTATTTGAACTCTAAAATTTTATTATATATATTATTATTGATTTAAATTTTACTTTTTCATTCCATAATATCTTATAAATAATGCTCCTAATATACTTGTTGGCATATATAAATTTGTTATAGATGAAAAACTTCTTTTTGCAAAAAAATTCATTGCTGAAACTTCTTCAACTGATGTATTACTTTCACTCACTTTAAATTTTGATAATAATAATGATATAACAGAAGTTAAAGCATTACTTAAAAATGTCATTGCAATTTGAGATACTAATCCATTAAACATACTTAATTTATTCATGATTGAATCTGAAAACACCATTTTATAATTTAAAAAATATTTTATTTAAAAAGATTTATTTATTTATTAATAAATAATAGGATTATTTAAAATATTTGAATTATTTGAATTTAAATATCCTCTTGAATATGGATCTGGAGGAATTTCTCTTCTATAATCATTATTATCTTTTGAATAAGTATTAATAGGTTTATTTTTAATTTGATTATCTAAACTTTCTTTATATTTTCTCATTTTTTCTTCTTTTAATTGCATTTGATAAAATTTTTCTTTATCATTATCATTAATAGGTCTTAAAGGAATAGTTTTTAATGATAAATCATTAGTCATTATATGAGTTAAATTAGCATAAGTAGCATTATTTTTCATTTTATTTTCTAAATATTCTTGTCTTTCTTCTAATCTTCTATCAAAAGGTAATTCTCCTGGTTTTAAATTTTTTTTTGGAATTGGTTTAATTAAAGGAACTAAATATTTTCCACTTTGTAATAATGGTAATTCCATTTCTTCATATGCTATTTCTCTTTTTCTTCTTTTTTCTTCCATTTCTTTTGCATATTTATCTAATATATCTTTATTTGGAGAATATAATTCAGGAAATAATTTTGGAGCTGGATTTGAGCCTATACTTGACATTTCATATTTATTTATATAATATTGAGAATTTTGATTTGGGAAATTATTATTATTTTTTTTTTGATTGTATTCTTCATATCCTTTTAATTCGTTTTTTTGGGTATTTTGTTGTATTTGTTTTAAATATTCTTTTGATATTTCATATGTATTATTATTATTTGTTTTTGGAGTTTTATTATATATATTTTGAATTTTTGAATTGTAATTCATTATATTATTATTTTTTAATATATTTCCATTCGAATTGTAATTAGGACTTTGTTGATATTTTGAATAAGGATTTTCTTTATAAATATTATTATTATTACTTAAATTTGGATTTGAATTTATTACGTTTTTATCTTCAGTTATTTTTATTGGTGATGATAATATGTTTTTATCATAATACATATTTTGAATATAATCTTGCTTTTTTTTCATATAATTTTCATAATCTTCTCTTTGTTGTTGAGCATAAATTTGTTGTCTTTGAAGTCTTGATATTTCATCGTTATTTAATTGATTTGAATATTGATTTACATAATATGGGTTATTTCTCATTTTTCCAATTTAAAAATAATTAATTATTTAAAGTTTTTTTATTTGAAAAATTCAAATTATTGAAATTTTAATTAAAAATTTTATTTTTAATAATATAAACTTTTTCCTATTTTTTCATAAATAAGTTCAATTAAAAAAAAATAGATTTTTTTATTTATATATTTTACTGATATTATTGAAAAATATTTTTCTTTTACATTAAATCTTTATATTTTTCAAAATCAAAATTAATTTGTTGCATTTCTCCATTAGTACCCATAATAAATTTTAACTTATTTATTTCATTTCTCATTATTGCACAACTTTTATTATATTTTAACCAATTAATTAGTTCATTTTTAATTTTAATATTTTCATAAAATATTACAACTAAATTATTAGAATTATCTTGCTCTCTATTATTAAAATATTTTTTCAATGATTTCTTTTTTAATTGTTTAATTTCACTTAAACTAACATCATTAGTTAAATAAATATACCAATTTTCTCTTTTTTGAGTTAAATTTCCCATTTGTTTTTTTTTTAAATATTGATAAGCAAATTGTATAGATTTAGATATAATACTTTCATCTGCTTTTGGTAAACTTTGAAATAAACTTGTACTTTTTCTACTAAATTCAATATTTATTATTGAAGTAATATTATTTAATTGTTCATATAAAAAATTATCATTTTCAATTGTTTTTTTATTTAAATCCAAAATAAATTTAAAAATTCCATCAATATAAGCAATTATTGATAATCTATCTTTATAAGTTAAAATATTTTCATATATATTAATTAAAACTTTATGTAAATTATGAAATCTATCACTATTAACTGAAGATATATTTGAAAGATTTAGAATAAAACAAATATCTTTTTTATGATATTCATAAACTTTAATTTCTTTTTTTAAATTAAAAATATAATTTATTAAAATTTGTTTTCTTAATTTATCATCTCTTAATTCATATTTATATTTTGTTTCATTTTTATGTATTTCAATATCATTATTAACTAATTTTAAATAAATATCTGATATTTTTATTAATTTTTTAATTGAACTTATAATAATTCTAATATTACCAACTTTATTATATATTAAAGCATTTTCAAAAAAAGAAATTGCTTTTTTATAATGACAACATTTTAAAAAAAATTTTCCTTTTAAATAATTAGTTTTTTGATTTAAAATTGAAGGGGGAATATCCATTGCATTAACAATTTCAGTATCATATTTTAAAATATTAATTAATTGAATTACATTATAATTTTGAGCAAACTTATTATCATTTATTTTATCAATTTGTTTAAATAATTCTAAAATATTTTTTATTTGAAGTTGTTTTTTTGATAATTCTTCTTGACTTAAATTTTGATTATGATTATTTTTAGAAGGTATAATTTCAAATTGAATTATTTCTTCTACTTTTTCTAATAAAGCAAGACATAAATCTTTTTCATCATTTATTTTATTAATTAAATCTAAATACTCTTTTACATTGTTTTTATATTTTTCAATATGATGATCAATATAAAAATTACTATTTATTAATTGAATTGGGTTTTTTTTCTTTACTTTTTTTAAAAATTTAAAATATGATTTATAACAATAAAATAATTTAAGATATCTATTAGTTAAATTTTCAGTTTTAAATTGTTTTTTTAAATCATCAATATTTTCATAACTTAAAATTTTATTTCTAATATTTTTAATACCTTCATTTAAATGAGAAATAGCTTTATCAAATTCTTTATTTTTAATAAAAAAAGAAGAAATATTTGATTGACAAGTACTTGATGCACCAATATTATTTATATTACTAAAAATATTTTGAGCATGAACTAAATATGGAATATTTTCATTAGTTTGATCATCAAAACTTTTAAAACTATTTTTTAAATCGACAAATTTAACAAATAATTTTTGAATATTATTTGATTTATTATTATTATTATCATCATCATCATCACTTTCATCTGATGAAGAAGATGATGATGAATTATTATTTTCTTCTTTTTCATTTTTTATCAGAGATAAATTATTATTATTATTATTATTATTATTAAATAAACTATTATTAGTAATAAAAGATATCTCATTTTCATTTGTTTTTCCACTTATACTTGAATGATTTAAAAGAGGAGAATTTTCACTTAATCCATTATCTTTTGATATAGAACTATTATTTCTTATATTATTATGATTATTATTATTATAATTCTCTACAATATTATTATTAATATTATTATCAGTATTTACTTCAAAATCAGTTTGTAAAAGTTTTTTAATTAATTTAATAGGTTTAATTAAATTTTTTGCAAGAGAAGAAATTAAATATTTAGTAAGTAATAATTGAATAAGAGCCATTATAGAAAATAATAGAGAAATAAAAACATTTGCAATTTTACTATCTTGATATTGTTCTATAAGGATTATTTTTGGTCTAACATAAACAATAGAAAGAAAATGTTGTTGATTAAAATCACAATAATTTCCAAAATCAAAAAAAATAGGAGTTACTGTATATTTATATAAACTACCATTTTTATGAGTATTAAAAGTAATGCTTGAATTATTTTGAAAAATTTGTGTAAAATATTTTTCATAATTTATAAATTCATTTATTTCATTACTATAATATTTATTATTTAATGAAAATTCCATTTTAGAAATTTCTTTATATTCTTCAATATCAAAAACAGAAGGATAATAAATTGGGATTTTACTATTGATTTTAGTTACAAAAAAATAACCATCTAATTTAGAATTAAAATCATTTAAAATAAGATTAAAAACCTTAAAATTTAAATCTTGACAAATAATAATTTTATTATCATCAATATTAATTAAAGAATCATCAAATTGTATACAAATACTAATTCCGTAATTTCCATCAATAAATTTATATATATCACTTATAGAAAAAGAATAACCTAATTCTTCAGAAATTTTCATACTTATATAAAAAGGTCTACACTTATAATAAAAATAATCAGGATATTTTTCACTTGAATTTAAACAATCTATTCTATTTGTTTGAGAATTAAAATCATTTCCATTAATATATTGTTCTTTAATTGGATATTTTATCATTAAATTATTTGATGTTGACATTATATATATTAAACTTTCATTATGTGATATTTCTATTATTGTTTTTAGTAATGGAATCATATATGAAAAATAATATAATTGATTTTTTATTGTGTCATTTAAATTACTTGTGTTTTGTATTTCTTTATTAATAAACCATTTTGCATGTTTTAACAAAAATTCTGGATCTGATTCTTTTTGAGAAGTATATGAACTTTTAAATTCTTCTGTTTCAATTTTGTTAATTGAATTAAAAAAAAATGATTGTATTATATCTTCTTTTAAACTATCCTTATTAATTAAAGAATTGTTAAGTGATAAATAAAATTCACGAATTTTTATTAGATTATATAAATATTTTTGAACATTATCAATTATAAAATATTTAGAATTTAAAATAATTGGAAGTGATGATTTTTCTTTTGATTCTTCAAAAGCTTTTTGAACTTTTAAATTTCCAATTAATTTTTGTTGTGCTATATTAATATATACTATAACAACTATAGTAGAAATAATAGTTCCAAATAAAAAAGGAATAAAAAAAACTGTTAAAAACTTAGTAGATAATCTTTTTTTTTTTTTCTCTTTAAATTGATTCCCATTAACTTCTCTCATAATTTAAAAAAATCAAATTTTAAAAAATTAAAAAAAATAAAAATGGAACAGGAAAAATATATACCATCATTAACATTATCTTCAAATTTATCAGCAGAAGAAGTAAAAAATAATAAAGGAATAAAATTATTAATGAAAGTAAAAAATTCTCAACAAATATATGATAATTATACAGGAACAACAATAGATGATTATTATAAAATGATGAAAGATAATGATATTTTAATAAATCAAATGAAAGAAGAATTAGATAAAGAAGAATTAGAAATGATAAAAGAATCAAATAAAACAAATTCAATTGCTGAAAAATCAGAAAATATGTTATCTGATGTCGATAAAATGATAAAAGAAATTCAAAGTATAAGACAAAAAATAAAAGATATTAAATTAAAAGATGAAATTAAAACTAAAGATGATTATGTAAAATTAATGAATTCTATTATTCCTGATAATAATAACAATAATAATAATAATCATAATAATGAGAATATTGATAATTCATTTTCTAATGCTACTACAGTAAATACGGAATATAAAGATTTTAATAAAAATAATAATCAATTATTATTAGAAAACGATTTTAAAGTTGATGAAGAAAAAATGAATGAATATAAAAAGTATATTATTCCTAAAGATGAAGAAAGAGATAATAAATTTATAAATATAAAAGAAAAATTAAAAAATCAAGAAAATGAAATTAATCAAGTTAAAAGTCAACAAGTTAAAAGAAAAAAACCAAGAAGAAAATTAAAAAAAAAACAAAATAATGATTTAATCACAGGAGATTCAAATATTGATAAATTATTTGCTGAAATTAATATGGTTAATTCTAGAATGGATAATTATTTAAAAGATATTGATGAATGTTTAGAAATGAATGAAAAAATAAATAGAAAATTAGACTCAAATAGTAATCATAGTAATTCAATTTCAAATAATGAAGAAGAAAAAAATAGTAGTTAAAAATTAAATTTATAAAAAACTTTAATGTTTTTTTCAATAAATATTTCTTTAAATAAAAGTATATTTTTTGTATAAATGAAAAAAGTATGAATTTTAAAAGGAAAATAAATATTTATTAAGTCAATCTTTAATAATTAAAAGTCTTATTTTTAAAGAGAACATGTATATTTTTCAAAAAAGATATTATCTTAATTTGAAAGTTAAAAGATATGAAATTTTTTGTTCAAAAAATACATTATCTAAAATTAATTAGAATAAAAAAAATAAATTCCTAAGAAATCAAATTTAGTAAAAATCAATTAAAAACCTTTTAAATAAACTCTTTAATATAATTTCAATAAAAATATCAATTATTTATATTAAAATACTCAGTATTTAATTTTTATATTTGAAAAAAATTATCGAAACTATTGGGGATTGGGGATTGGGGA